>JAQIXG010003327.1:0-15178 GCA_034700105.1 Oconnorella tubifera
GGGGAAAGGGGAAGGGGAGAGGGAGGGGAAGGTGGTAAAGGAGGGGAGGAGGTCGTCGAAGTCTCCGACTGGGGAAAGAATAAGAGACAAGAGTGGTAGTAAGATTGTTAACAGTAACGAGCATAAAAGGTTTGTTTTTTTACAATTGTTTAATAAATATTTAATATATTTCTATGTATTTAATCTTTATATTTAAATTTATATATAAATTTGTATTTGTTCAGTTTAAAAGCAGTTTGACTGTTTTATTTAAGTTTTATTCTCAAATAATAGATTTTCAGTTTTGATGTTCGTGTTTTAGATTTTATTTTATTTTTAAATTTGATTTAAGTTATTTTTTAATCAAATTAAAAGAGGTAAGCCTAAGTTTATTTTAATAGTGTTTATTTAGACAGCGTTTATTTAAACAGAATTATTTCAACAGCGTTTATTTAAACAGCATTTATTTAGACAGCATTTTTTTAAGCGGCATTTATTTAAACAGCCCGATAAGCTAAAATTTCTATTTGATTCAGATCCAGCTCGGACTTTGGTACGCCGTTTAAGTCCGCGACTGCCAGTGAGAAATATTTCAGTACTCCCCCCACCCAGGCACCTCTCTCCCCAACCATTAGGCGTAGTTCTAGCTTCAGTAAGGCTACGTCTGGGGTACGACATTGTTTCTTCTATTTTGTTTTTAATTATTTAATCTGGCTGGTGAATTGAGTGACCGATACTGAATGGTAAGAGCTTAGAGGTTCGAGTTTTAATGTGACTTGCTACATTTTTGCTAATTGTTTGCATTCTTATTTTTAATTCAGAAAAAGCAGATTGTCATTTTAATAAAATATTTATTGCATGTATATAGATTAATGAGCGTATTTATTTATAATTGCTTGTATATATTTTATATATATTTATCGTTAATTGCATGCATATATTTATAATTACTTGTAGAATTGGTTTTAATGACTTGGCTTTTTGTCTAATGAAATGTTTTTGAAATTTGAGTGAAATTGAATAAAAAGATTCTTAATACACTTATGTATATTATATATTCCGCATTTTATCCACTATTTGTATCATTACTGTATTTTCTGTATTTTGAACAGAAATCTGAACAATCTCCATTAAGGCAATGCATATCACTGGTATGTGGCTGAATTTTGTAAAATTTAATCATTTTACTATTTGGGTTAGGGTTAGGGTTATTCTGATTCTAAAACTTTTTTTGCTATAGAATATAGATATTTTATTTATATTTCGATATATTTAATAGAATAAGGATATTTTAATTTATGTTCTAATATTTATCTACATATTTATCTAAGACTAAATATAAATATTTATATATATATGCCAAAAGTACAAATTCTCAATTTATATATATCAATATATTTATCTGTTTATATTATGTTAAATATAGAAATTCTGTTCTATTTAAAGGAAACGTTAAAAGCTATTAAAAAATCAAGTGGACATTTAAACGATCAATCATCCACTACCACTCAATCTTCTCAAATCAAACCAATCGATCAAAATCTCAATGACAACTTACCAAATAAAACCGATTCAGAAAAATCGCATTTTCAAACCGTAGCTTCTGCATTAGAATCGCAATTAGGTGATAAATTCGCAGATGATCCAAATGTTGAAAGAAAGGATTTGACTGCACAAGGTAGTGCTGGGGATTATAGTCCTTGTTTGAATGTTAAAAAATCCGACAATGGAACAAAACGTTTGGGTTACAAAGCTACGAATTTGTTTGCTCATTTTCATAAGAAACTCGGTAATAGTAAAATTGGATGACAGTTTACTGCTGAACGTTTAGAAATATTGCTTTGTTTTAAGAATATTTGAAGCTGTAGGTTATGCGGGGCGTTTAAGTAAAATATGTCGAGACTTTTGCTAAATTTGACAGTTTTAACGAATTTAGGTATAGTGTGTTTATCGTATTATTTCTAAGATAGTTTGTTGAATGAATAAATGTTCCTTTATTTTGTTAAATACAGTCAAAGTAATGGTAATATTGAATCAGGTAATAAAATTTCTTTGAAGTTGAACAATTGACATCTTTTTATTATTAATTGTAATTGTTAACTATTTTCATACTCTGTTAGATTCTATCAGCTTTAGCTGTAATATAAATAAAAAAATATATATTTATATATATATTTAGCTATGTAGTTATAATGATTTTACCCTCCTTTAAAATTTTAATTTAAAGCTTTCTATCTGAAATTTGTACAAAAATTGCAATTACTTTTGTCTTGTAGCATTATCAACTTTGTAGATCTTCAATATGTTATGTTTGTACGTGTAACATTGTGTGTGTAGCATTGTGTGTGTGATGTGTATAACGATAATTATTTGCTGAATATTATTAATTGTTAATATTACAATTATGTGTATGGATAATAACTGTAGTCTGAATGATAACACTGTAAGTAAATTCTCTAGTTTATTTCAAACTTATATTCTTTCTATTTCAATTATAAAGTATCATGGGTAGACATTCTAATTTATTCTTTAAGATGTTTTACAATCTTTTATTTCTGTCTTGGTAATAAAATATGTCCAAAATATTACTTTATAAATGAATGTAAAAAACGTATATGATTTTAGTCTTCGTTGTAATAGTTATATTTGTATTGTTAAAATTAATTATTTGAGCCAGTTGAATTGAGAAAATTTGTAATGATTATGCTGCTGCTTACTTTTTAAAATGCAAATCCTATTCCCTTGTACCCTATTGATTAATTTGTTGTATTTGTAATCGCATATAAATTAGAATCGTGTGTCTTTTTTATAAAATTAATTCACGAATTTGAATAATGTATAATTTATAAAATATAATTTACAATTTGAATGCTTCATCTGAATTTAAATCAGTAATAATCGTTTATATGACTAGACTGTCTCATCGTTTATATGACTAAATGTCTCATGACTTATTCAGCTTTCAGTAATTGATTAATATTTTCATTTATGAATTATAAATAATTATGCTTAATTGATTATAAATGTTCAGCCGTTATAGCTTATTGATTTGTTTTATTAATGATGTAAATATATAAATAAATGTCATCTAAGCCTGTAGTTATTTTTATCGTTAAAAAATACTCAAATAAAACATCACATCAAAAGAGAATATTTTATTGTATGTATACCCTATAAAGTCGTAAGAAGAAAGCGCCATATAGCATCGTTATGAAAATAAAAAGCTAAACTCAGTATATATTGAAAGCATGCATAAATACACATTATGAATAAGCCTATAAAAAGTAATATTTCTTTATCATGCTGATTTATATAAAACTATAAAAAATCAAAATTTAGTCATAATAAACAAGCTAATGAGTAAACAAATAATATTCTTCTAAACTTGTTTAACTATATGTTTATCATACATTTAAAGTTTCATTTTATTTATAATTATTCAGGCATAGAAGAAATATATTGCAAGTAAATTCTACATAATACTGCTCATTGCTAAGTTAAAAAAACAGTCTATTTAAAACGCGATGTACATTTAAAATTATCATTTATAACAGCTAAAATAAGTGCCCATTGCAAACTATTATTACTATCACTATTAACCTATCTACAACATTGATCTATTGATAGCACGTTCACATTTTTCTACAGTTATTAACTTCTAATACTACATAAAGTATTTTCGATATAAAAGTCTAAGCTAATATAAAATCGTTTAAAACTGATTTCTGAAAATCTTCAAAACTGCAAAATTATCATTCCTGATATCAAAATCTATCATTTACCAGTATGACAAATTACAAAAGCACTAAAATCTGATAATGAAATATTAAAAGCCATAATGCCACAACTATATTTTCGCAATATCAAGAAGAATGCCTATAAACTTCTCATTATAAAGAATATCATTATGTCCCACTCCTTCAATCTGTTTCACAACTGTAGGATGCACCTCACTCGTCATACTCTCGCAAAAACGTAAACTTTTAGCATTCACCGTCCCATCTCCCTCTCCCATTATCTGCTCAGCCGGTTTCTGATCAGGAAAATTTGTCGTATGATCGTAAATAAGAACTTCCGGTGTTAATACACCAGTGCTAAACACGCAGTAAAATGGAACCCCAGGGTGAGTAATATCGTAATCTGATTCTCGTATTCGAGACATTATTTCAGTTCCCAGTGTATAATTAATAGCTTCAAAGAACTCGGAGTAATTATCAACGGTGAAGTTTTTTTCCATTGTTTTAACAATGATATCGTCCGATGTCCAAATCGGACGTTTGGGTAAAAGTAGGATTCCAGTTTCGTAACTTCGTTGCTGCCCGCGTATGACTAGCCGATCGATCGCGTCGATCTCCCAGTTGTATCCTGCAGTGTACATTCTACTGACAACAGTTGTGCCCATCCATGGTGTATTAATTGTGACGAGTCCAGCAATGTACTTGTCCTTCCAATCTTGAGACTTTCGGCTTAGAAAGTAGTTTGTAAAAATACCGCCCATGCTGTGAGAAACGAGGAGCACTTTTTTCTTGTCATTTGTTTGGTAAGTTTCTTCGAGAAGAGATTCTAGTTGTTGAAAGTATTCGTGTTGGGAATGTGGAGCAAAACGGAAATCATATGGTGCCCCTCGAAGATTTATATTCTTTGTGTATCCATGCAGTGTTAACTCTACAATATAAATGTAGCATTGTAAGTAGTAGTAGTAGTAGTAGTAGTAGTATTAATAGTATTTATTTGCACAATATTTCACACAATTTAAACACAAAGAAAATATAAACAGGCCACCAGAAAAAGAAAATAATCCTATATAAGTAGTTATCTAAGTACAGTTTTTAATGTTCTTAAGATTTTCAATGATAAATACTATCAATAATCATAATGCAGTTTTTTACTGAAGAAAGAATACAGTTAGATTATGTGCAGTACAGAATAAAAAGCAAGAATTATATTATATAACATTTAACATACAATAGCAGAAACAAGTCTTCGAGCAAAAAAATGTATACTGTATAAAAATACTATAATGATGGATCATTAAAAAATGCCCAAAAAGCTGCAAACAGTTCTGTACTTTAGAATTTTTTTTATGCTTTCACTTTGCGAATTTTTGGTCTTAATTGTAAGCACTACTACTTTTAATGTTGGATAATCGATTTAAATTATGCAAAAAGTACTGTTAGAAGGCGCTAAGATATATAAAGTAAGCCTACTACAGTTACAGATAAAACAACCAGTTTACAAGTCTTAAATTTGATTGAATCAATCATAAAAATAAGAATTACAGCAACAATAAAACAAATTTTTATCATTTTCCATACTGTCATTTTTATTGTAAATAAGATCATCACCTCGCACTAGGTAAGCGATATAAACGCCAATATTTCCCAGCATCCAAGCGGTCCACGACGGATCAACGTACTCCATGCCCGAGGTCGTCCCCCAGCCGGGCACTCGGGTCTCAACGCCAGGCGTGTTGCTACTAAGTCGTGTCGTAACGTTAAAACGCAAGTGCATACTCTCAGCCCAACAGTTTACACCGCCTGTCAGAACAGAAATACATAGAATACATCAGGAACACAAATACATCAGGAACACAGTTATATCAAATACATCAAGAACACAAATACATCAAGAGTAAAAAAATGCATAATTTCAGTTAAGCATTTCATTTAACATTACAATAATAATTGAATAGTTTTACTAGAAGTATTGCGTCACATATATCATTGAAATACAACATACGTATCTCTCAATACTTTTATTATATAGTCTTATATACCAGCAAATAACCCGCAATGCTTAATGTATTATTGATCTTATTAATCTCAGTCTAGTAACACTGGATGTTACTGATGGTAAATTTTACAAAAAAATGAATAAAAGTAATATACATAGGTCCTATTACAAAAAAAAATTAATTGCAATGATGAAACAATATAAATTTAGCCATGGCAATAATGATCATTGCAAACTTAACTATTAGATCTGGCCTAGGTTACAGTTTAAAGATCATTCGGTGCATATCATTCTGTCAAACAGTTTCAATTAAACAAGCAGTGATGGAATGCGGTGTAAAAAATATTTACACTTTGACTCCGCAACACATTTTTTAGCCTTGTAAGTATAATTTTATCTGAAGCGGACTTTGAATTGAAGCTATTAGCAAACAAGACGACCTTCTTCGTTCAAAGATCAGCGAATGATTTTTTTCTCAGTATCATGTTGACAGTCGTACAGCAGCTACTATAATAGACAGTGATTCATAAAATATCTATCTTTTCATACGACAAATTTTTCCATTATTGCTTCTAAACATACATAAGTGATAATAGACTATTTAAACGATGCAGGCCTACAGAGAATGTTGGCTTAAAATCTAGAATTCAAGATTATGATCTTCAAGATCTTGATTAATTTTGCTGAAAATGTTGCTGTTACGCTTTTTGTTTCATCGCTTATCAATTTAAAGTTAATTTTAAATTAGTGCAACTGTCACAAAAAAATCTGCTTTTGTTAATTAAGTTTGGACTTCATATTATGTGGATACAAAACATAATTACTGACTGATAGAGTAAAAACCTAGTAAATGTATGATATCAAAATGAATAGGTCTATAAATTATAAATTCTATAACCTGTTAAAACACTCTTCATGGGACAATCAAACGTCATGAAAAAATTAGAAACTTGAAAATAAATCAACCTGCATATTTATGTATAACAAATGGCAAAAATAATGGTAAAAAATATAAAAATAAGAGTAATCTCTCAAATTGAAACAATAATTAATAATAATGAATAATTTATAATTTACTACAATGTACATTATTCAACATATCATGTGACACTATACAAATGTAGCCTAGATTATAACATAAGTATATTAAAGAACAATTTCAAGCCTAGATCTGAATCTACCATGGAAAAAAGTCCAGACATCCATCCATATTCTGTACCAGTTCGGATGCGACTGACAACCATTAATGGTGGGATTCTGTACCCTGGCTTCGAGCTGATTGCCTCCTTTGCCAGGTACAAATATAATAGGAGCGCCGGGTTGAGCTGGATTGCTGCCTACTGTATAGCTGACCGGAACAGTATGACAATCATGCACCAGTAAAAGTAATGCGACACAATAAAGTGCAGCTTCGGAAACTTTATGTGGAAACATTTCTACAGTAGTAAAAAGTAACCAGCATATGCCTTATTACAAAACAATTTAAGATCAAATCATAATAAATGTAGGTTTTGCAGCATATTACAGCGTACCATTTTTCTAGTAGCATTTCTTTAACAACTGTACTATTTACTGTTGTTTATTTTACTGTATATATAGCTTTAATTTGCTCATTTTAGCAAGCAAAAACAGGGTGAAGCTCATATCACAAAATATTTATAAGCATGTTATCTGTCAATAATAGTTATATATGGTTAGTCAAGAGTCAAGACTTAGTAGAAACTTGTAACAACTTACCTAATTAAGTAGCATATCAAATTTATTACTTTGTTCCTTGATTTTAAGCTCTATTATAGTTTTTTCAAAGTTGTCTCACTATTAACCTTATACGAGCGTGTTCATTCTTTGAGCTAACTTTTAAAAGCTAAGTTAAAATGTAATATAAATCTACGCATTTAGGCCTATATCTTACATATATGCTTGCCTAAACAGTAAAATTTGAATTATATGATTTAGATTAGATGCTTTTTTTACTGTAGCTTTTATCTTAAATATATATGCTGCGATATTAGTGGTGAGATAATAACTTAAATTGGTTTATAATTGTTTAAGCCTAGTTGTAAATAATAAATGCGAATTGTACCCATCACTTAAACATGTGTGACATATGATTCAGTAGCAAAAAACGCTCAAAGGGCAGTTAAAGTACTCATTATAGTACCGCAGAACTCGTGTATTTAAATAGCTGAATCAGATATTTTATTAAACAAAGAACAGCCAATATATACAATATACCGAAATTATTATTTAATCCAAATAATGGATACAGATATTATGGTCAGAAATGTTATACGAATGTTTATTTGAGCATAATTGTAGAAGTATTTTATAAGATGACATTAGCTTTAAATGTTTTGTTTTGAGACGGTCTTCTAATTACAGGTTATTCATATTAAATTTTACGATTTTGTTATTTATATGATATATAGGAGCCTAATTATCATTTATATATATGATATTATAGCCAAAGAATACTTATGTGAATTATAATTTTTTCTAAATAAACTTTGGTGCAGATGCTGATGTTTTTTTCTTTCATTAAATATTATTTATATTTTTGGAAACTGAATAGTGCGCTATTCATTTAAAGTTTCTCTTGCAAATGATAACTATAAACTTTACAATTAACGATATATAGCTTGTAACTTTGTAACGAGTCTGAAAATATATATTTTTCTAAACGTCTACGATTTTCTTGAATCAAATTCTGTATAGAGATGATGTCTTAAATTTTAATTTAGCTAAAATGGATGTCTAGATTCTAGTTAATATAAGATTAAAACGTTACAAAAACAAAGGAAATTCAGCAGAAATGATTCAATACAATACAGATGATTCAACTACAAATCAGTCCAGTAATATTTAAATTAAGAAATTGTTCAAAACGACTTTGATAAAACTGTAATCAATAATGGGCAGACTAAATAGTTAAAAACTGTCTTTGATTCGAAATAATGACAACCATTAAAACTATTTCATTTCACGTTCATATTACAAGAGTTAGTCTCAGATTATTTTTTCTGTCCCAAAACGCTGCCGTAAGGACCAAAATTACCTGAAATAAAATTAACTTTAAATTAAAATTAACCTGAAATAAAATACAGAATGAAATTAACAAGCAATTTATACTGTTTAATAAGACAAGAATCTAATAAAAAATAATAATAATTTAGTGAAATAACAACTACGAATATTATACCATATTATTGGTATAGAAAAATAAATTTAAGCCTTAGCATTACCAAATATAGAAGTCATCCTCTTTAATTAAGCAATACTAGCGATGGCAGAATGGATATTGTTTAAAACTCAAAATTAAATTAACACAGTAATAAATGTACATTTGGTTCAAACAGCATATCAATTTATAGAATATGCATTAAATATTACATCTTTACAGTACAATACTAATGTACAAATAAAAATACAGACATGACTTCAGATTCCAAAATGCTGACAAATAAATAAATCTATTTACTCCCGTATGGACCTGTGGTTCTTTCGCTGAATTTATTCGGGCGCATTGGACCCGTGTTATTCAATTTATTTCCTGTACAAAAAATTGAAATAAATCTTATTTCACGATTACAAAATTTCAACCAAAAAGAAAGATGCAAAAATATAAGCTACAACATTATAAGTCAAGGATATTTTTTCTCATAAAAATAAAACAAAAGAATGATCAAATACAAACCTTTACCACGTTAAAAATTATAGAAACTGTATCGCAAGATTTCGAATTAAACATCTAACTTTTACAAAAATTAATGTTAACTTTAGGGTTGGGAGTCGTATAAATTTAACTGTAAAAGAATCAATATTAACACGGATTACATTTAGACCTATAGATTTATCAGAATAATAATACAGAATAATAATCAACATTAATTTACAGATATTAAATTAAATAAACATTTAAAAGGAAAATTAAATTAAAAAGCAAAATTTAAATGCCTGTACAATTAAATTATACATTAAACATTTAAAAACATTCACAAACAGTAAACACTAAAACCAACCCCTTCCAGCTGGTGATCCGATGCCATTCCCAGACTGGTTCCAGTTTCCACCCACTGCACTATATCCGCTTCCCATGTTTCCGGGGTGAAAGTTAAACCCTGTATTTCCAGGGGGAGGTGCGTTGAATCCCCCCGGCATGAAACTTCCAAAAGGGTTGCCGAACACGTTGTGCATAGATTCGGCAGGCAGATTGCCGGCTGCCAACTGACTGAAGCTAGTCTTGGACATGGCTTTCTTAACTTCGACTCTTTCTCCCTCAATTGTATGGTATCTTTCCTCTGCGAATCGAAAAACGATTTATCTCAAAAATTACGGAATTTATCATTTTCCACATCTATTTTTTGCATTGCTTTAAGCTCGCACATCTATACACAAACAATTTCATCTAAGACAATAAAAACAAGAGAATTAGATATTATAAAATAAGTAATACAAATGAAACGATAATACAAAAAAATTATGATACAATAGATAATACGCATGTAAATCAATACGAGTATTATCTATCAAATCTATCTGATCTATATTTCAGAAAGAAATCTAGATATTACATCGTTGAACCCAGTAAACAAATAGATTACACAAACAAGTTATTATGCCAAAACAATTATAAAAATACCTTACATACAGTTACATAAACAGACCATATTATAAGCAAATAAAAAAAACGTAACTAAAAACAAAGTAAATCAAACAAAGATACACTAAATTAAGACAAAGCAAACTAATGTAAACAAAGATAAAATAACCTACAACACAAATATAAATGAAAGCAAGTATCGCAATTAAAACTTACGACAGATTTTATCCACAGAATCGTGATCCTCATACGTAACATAAGCAAATCCTTTTCTTTTATTCGTTTGCTTATCCTGCTTCAGTTCCAGTAGCGTTATTGTTCCGTACTGCGCGAAGTAATCCTTGATAGCGCTATCAGATACAGCGGACTTAATCCCGCCGACAAAAATTCTCGTGACGCGATTATTTGCAGCGTTATTAGATTCAGTGTTATCCTATAACGTAAATATATCTTAATTGAAAAATAAACAATTTTATATCCAATCAATTTTATATAGAAAATATATCTTAATTTGATAAAAATAGACAGTATATATGTTTATTATTTATACTTATACTATTTATATTTGTATTCATCTATATTTTATCACGTAACTTAATTCAATACGGTATTATTAATTATTTAATTCAATATAGTCAATATTGTTTTAATTTACTTTTTTATTAATTGTAATTATTTATCATATCTTTCGAATAAAATGAAATTTTGTCCGTAATAGTCCGGTGCTCCAACCGCTTCTCTAACGAGCCTTGATGCATTAATATAACAAAATTATAACAAAATAAAAAAACTAGATCATCACAAATTGACGCGAGATTCTTACGCTTTTAATGTTAGCCCGTTTGGTATCGACTTGTCTACCGTCAATGGTGTGTGGACGAGAAGCTTGACACGCATCAACCATGTCAGGACTCGTGTAGTTCACAAAACCAAAACCACGAGATCTTAAGAGTTTCGATCAGACAAAACAAATGCATTAAATGCTGAACATTAATGCTATTTACAAATCAGATTACTTACTTATCAAATAATCAATATACAGAATATAACGATGCAATTTGACATAATAATAACAATATCAAAGTTAGCGTACAAAAAATTTGAACAAGTATGGCAATTAAAAATTCGATTGAAACGTTTTAATTGTTTCTGGAAATATAAATGCTAACTTATTAGTAGCTGGATCTCTCATTACAGTGCAACTAACAACTTCACCGAACTGCTGAAAATATTCTTTCAACGATTCGGTAGTTGTGACAAAACTCAATCCGCCGACAAATAATCTTTTCTTAACGTCGTCACTTTCATTATTCTGCTGAATCTGAGGCAACGTCTAAAACACACGTCTTATATATTATCCTGTAGCAAATTTAACTATTGCTTAATGTCACATCAGCACAAGACAGCACTATTTAGTGATACAGACCAACAGTGGTATAGATTAGTATATTGTAATAAAGTGTAACAATAGAGAGAATTTTAACGACATTATAATGATCATACAGTTTGTAAGTATAAATCTACGATAGAATTATAGTAGCTATTAATACAGTAGCATAGCAGTAATAAATCAATCATATTGCAAGTAGTACCTGTATAATATATACAACCAGTATGTACATAATACTACAAGCTTACCGACATTGAAAAAATCGTTTTTAAGCATGGCTTTTTTACCAGTAGAAAAATCATACTATTACATAACCTTCTGAGTAAAAAGTACGTATACCACGGTATGTAGTTTAACGTAAAGTAATGATCGGTAAAATACCTCA
The DNA here is from genome assembly GCA_034700105.1 of Oconnorella tubifera. Lineage (NCBI taxonomy): Eukaryota > Metazoa > Annelida > Clitellata > Enchytraeida > Enchytraeidae > Oconnorella > Oconnorella tubifera. The sequence continues at coordinate 12,088 of JAQIXG010003327.1, forward strand.
GTTACGGTAGATTGTAACGTAGAGTAATGTATACAAACCTCTACATTATCAACACGTTGAAAAGATCGTACTGGTCCTATAAATTCAAATAGCCGCTTAATGTAAACATGTAACTATATACGTTACGAAAACATTAGCCGTAATATAATACGTAACGGTATTAGTAATTCAAAAGTAAACATATAATATATAAAATGTAATAAAAACATAGTTTTATAATAAAAAAATAAACAATAATTATAAATAGAAACTATAACAGAGTGTAATACAAACAAGTTATATAATAAAAGAGTAAGTGATAATTATAAATAAAAAATAAAGAGAGTCGTTAAATTGTAACAGTAAAAATGCAATAAGCAGCCTAAAAAGTGACTTCATGTATTAAATAATTCAGTAAATAAGATCCAAAATTAAATTAGAAGTTATTGTATTATTTGATTATTAAAATATAACATTGTTTCTGTAATATAATGGTGTTAAACAGAACTGATGCGATGCATAAAATAGTAAAACATTTCAATTAAAATTTTGTAGCACTCGTTTCTTTCAATTTCAGATCTAAAATATTACAAACAATACTAATAATAGTACTATTAATAATTATATTAATAGTAATATTAATAATAATTATTTAGTTTTAATCTAAATTTTAATTCTACACGGTAATCCAAATATAAAGAAGATTCAAACACATTTTTAGCATCAGGTTTTAACAGCGCAAGGCTGTTACTACCTGAATTCGAACTCAAACGATCAATTTCTTCCTTTTTCTTTGCGCATTCGATCTGGGAATCAATGTAACGCTTCTCAAAGGCATCGGACATTGTTTTGTAGTGAAAAACCTGCGAAATAAAATGAATTTTAATGCTATGAAGATAGATGAAATTTTCGCACTTTTTTGTACTTTTTGCACTTCTACGAATGTTTTAATTTCATACCTTTTATAATCATACGAATTTTTTTGTACTCGAAAATACAATCACATAAGTGGATATAAAATAAAATGATAAAATGATAAATATTATTTTTCAATTGTAAAAAATGGAAGATTAAAATGCGTATGAGAACAACTTATTAGTTTGTTGTGTAACGTTGCATCAGCACAAACGCGTTATTTAGTGGAACATTTTAAACCGGGTATAGTGAAAGTCTGAAACTAAAGAAATAAGTGAATGTATGACTCGAAACACAATTGTTAATGACTACGGCTACCATAGTCAATTCAAATTGTAAAGAATTTTAACAATTTTGTGAACCACATTTTCATTTCCTAAAGAGTTTATACATTTATAATGAATTACGCTTAAATAATCATGAAACAATTGAATTGCACAACTGCCAAAACATCATTACACACAATATTTTGATATAACAAATTATAATAATCTACAAATTACAGAAATAATAAAATAACTTCGGAATCATAGGCAGAATTTAAACAGTACATAAATTTTATTTAAAACCGATGTCACTTGCCTCATTTTTGAGACTTTCTATTTCTTGTTTAAGTTTAGAATTTTCTTCTTCCAGTGTCAGACTACGCAACACAAAAAGATTTCACAGAATATGCAAATACATCGTATAAGATATCCGATATAGCTTCAAAGTTTATATATTCACGCTTCTTTCCTATTTTAAAGTAATTCTACGGTATTTTTCATGTAAATTACACGCAAAATACATATTATTACTACGCATTTACTTACATAAAAATTATATATCACCGTAAATTAAGATTTTAAACATAACATTATGATTCTATTCAAACCTGTTCTCATTATTATCATCATCAGTCTGTTCATTCATCGTATCAAACATTTCATTATCCATCTGCAAATAAATATTAAACAAATAGATTCAATCAAATCTGATACATAATACAAAATATACAACAAACGCAAGACATTAGATATTAAAATAAACGTTTAAAAGCAAACAAATACACGATTAAATCTAGAATATCGTCGGTCAATTGCAGTGCTTGTAGCGAGATCTAATATTCTAACCGGTTGCGCCCACTGAATTAATATCGTCGTAATCTTTATTAAATAATGTTTTTAATTATTTCCAGCGAATTGAACCCGATTTATAACCCAAATACTCTCAATTAAACGTTTTATTTATTTAAATTATATAATATATAATTAGTTACATAGATAACTAATTATAAAAGGGGCGGAGTTAGCTAGAACACGAGGTCTCGCTCTATATCAATAACAGTGTCTGTAACGAGGTGTAATATTGTAACCGGTTGAGCCCACATAATTAATAACGTTGAAATCTTTATTAAATATTGATTTTAAATATTTAAAAAAAAAATTCCCGATTTTTTTTTGACCCAAATAATATCGATTAAACGTTTTATTCATTTAAATAATGCATTATCTAATTATTTACACGGATAAAAATAGGCGAAATTTGCTAGAACACGAGGTCTCGCTCTATATCAATTCAGTCTCTGTCTCTGTCTAATATTTTAACCGGTTGCGCCCACTGAATTAATAACGTTGTAGCCGTTATTAAATAATAGGTTTAACTATTTCTAGTAAATTTTATCCGATTTGTAACCCAAATACCATCAATTAGACGTTTTATTCATTTAAATTATACAATGTATAATTAGTTACACGGATAAAATGGGCGGAGTTTGCTAGTACAAGAGGTCTCGCTCTATCAATTCCGTGTCTGTAGCAAGGTCTAATATTCTAACCGGTTGCGCCCACTGAATTACTAACGTTGAAATCTTTATTAAATAATGTTTTTAATTATTTCCAGTAAATTTTACCCGATTTATAACCTAAATACTATCGATTAGACGTTTTATTAATTTAAATTATACAATATATAATTATATATAAATAGTTACACGGCTAAAAGGGGCGGAGTTAGCAAGAAAACGAGGCCTCGTTCTATATCTTGCCAGCAACAGTACAAATAAATAAATGTTCGGCAGAAAGGGAATCCAGCAGATAATTTAAATACTTATATACAGTACAATCATTTTATCGTCATCAGCTTTGTTGTTTATATTTTATAGTCGATATTTTGTTTGTAATTTGTATTTTGTTTCATATATGCATCAATTCATGCT
>JAQIXG010003328.1:0-15178 GCA_034700105.1 Oconnorella tubifera
AATCATCCCCTTAACCTATCACTCCCTCAACCCACTTCCCACTCCCTCAATCAATCACTCTCTCTCTCTCTCTCTCTCTCTCTCTCAATCTACATCTATCTCTCCCCCTTAACCCCCCTCTTACTCCTAACCCATCTCTCTCCCCCCTCAACCCATCTCTCAACCCCTTTAACCTATCTCTCTCTCAGAGAGAGAGAGAGATAGGTTAAGGGGGCCTTAATCAATCTGTCTCCCCCTTAACCTATCTCTCTCTCCCTTAACCCAATCCTCCATCTCCCACCACAATCCACCTCTCTCTCTCTCTTTAAACCTCATTCTCTCTCACACAATCCATCTATTTTCAGGACAAACATCGAATTTGGTACAAATTGGGTTCAGTACACACTATTCCAGTACAAACTCAAAATAATTAGGGTTAGAAAATAGGTTTAAGGCCACCTAAGGATTAGGGTTAAGATGTGATTATGGTAAAGGGTTAACATCTAATCACGATTATAGTTAGGGTTTCATTTGAGTTTAGTATTAGGGTTAAAAATAAGTCTGTACTGATTTAAACTCGATTTGTACTGAAATCGCCTTGTACCGATCTCATCAAAACTCCCTCTATCCCCCACCACCCCCCCCCCTCCCGCCACCTAGCTGTATACTTCATAACCTGTATCATTTTCATAACCAGAAACTCTATTAAATAATGAACTATTAAAACTATTAATAATAAAACGCATAAATATTGCTATTTTTACCACAAGTCATCAAATCAAGAATTAATAAGTTTACAGTGATAAATAAATTTTAATTTTAATAACTTTATTAACTAAAATGCCTGAATTTAATTCAATGATTCAGGCCTCCTAATTAATTACATTTATTGTTAAAAAATAGGACCTTATTTATAAATATTTTTATAAATACGTCCCTTCAAAATAACCCTTATTATATATGCGATAAGTTTTCATAATTTCAATCTAATTTTTATTTATAATATTTACTGCATTTATTTATAAATAATATTATATAAATGATATTATTAAAATAAATAAATAAATAAATAAAAATAAAATAAATAAAAATAAAATAAATATAATTAAATAACAATAGTGCGCTATTTATAACATACTCACATTTCTATCAAATAATATCACGGCTGCATCCGGTTAATCCTTTCTAATTCCCCCGTCGACCGGAAGTACTTTAATCCATCGATAATCGCCTAATTATAAACCGGAAACGGGGGAAATTAATTTAATTAATTTATCGTAATAATAATTTTAATATAATTAAATCGGACATCTTTGTTATGAGCAAAATTTTTTTTTAATAAAAAAATACGGATAAGTTTGGCACCCCTCTGCCCCCTTTTACCGCATAATTTTTTTAATCGCCCCCTGCTAACGTCCAATTGCAAAGGAAATACTAAATTATAAGACAAAAATTAAATGTAACAGAGATACGCAACCATTTTATATACTACATTAGATATATTTGCACGAATAATTTATATCTTACTTAGATATTTAAAAGATATACGAAAAAAATTAATACTAGATATCCTTAATACTCCCTCCCCCTCGCAAAAATGTGAACTTATTTCATGATCAGATTACCCCCTGGGTCCCCCTCCCCCACCCAACATATTTACAAAAATTCAATTTAGGCTACGTCCAATATAATATTTATAACGATACCTTCTATTGTTTCGGCAGATGGCGAAACCGTAAAATATTATTCAATAGATGACGCCGCTAATAAACCGAGCTATATATTTGTTTCTTAATATTTAGTAACACATAAACTGGGGTGCAGAAATCTAGTGATGAGTGAACGCCTTATTTTAACCACAGAGAAATAAATAATTTGTATTCAGGGGTGATTGCACGCATACTGTGGATCCTATAATATTTTATACATATATTTGTTAAATCATTTTTTAAATCTTCCACTATTTACAGCCTCCTCAGTTAGAAATTTTCAAATTTAAAAATGTACTCTCCCCGAGTCTCTCGAATAATATATTCTCTACAAATTCTCGAAGACTCGAAATTGCGACGTCTGGACTTCAAGTTAGACAGTCTAATCATTCGGCCGTTGCGTCTTCAATTCAACTTCATCAGATGTTACTCTTCTTTTTTCTTCGTTTTTTTTCATTTGTCTATTAAATCTAAAAACTAAAATTTCAACTGCTTTTATCCCCCCCCCCCCCCCACCAAACCTTCTCCCATCCCCCCTCCCACACACCCCCACATATATCATTACATCCAAATGTGAAATTAAACATTTTCTTAAATACTATCTAAACTTTCATTTTTTAGGAAAATGTAAAAATTCCAATTCAGAAAATAGTTGGATGGATGCTGTTACAATAAAATTCTAAATTAAAATTATTGGACGATCTCGTTTTATTGTTTTTCTGTCAAATGCCAATTGTTTATATAAAATATAATTTAATTTATTTCTGATAATTTATAAAATGATGACACGACCTTATAGGGTCACGGAAACAGGGTCAGAACAACCGAACCAAGAGGGGGGTCGCGGGTGGTCGCCCCCCACTGAAATAATAAAAAATCTTTTGTTTGCATAGAAATAAATCACACGGGACAATCCCCTCTCCCCCTCTTTCTAAATTCATGGGTGGGAGGGGAAATTATGAAAAATTTTATCATAAAGTTTACAGCCGTATTTTTTTAAACAAGATTTCTTTTCTTTAATTTAAATCAAATACTATGATTAAGATGTATTCAAATGCAAAACACAACATATGAAAGGTACTCATATTAAAAAAACGTAGAAAAAAATTAACTAAAAAACCGTCTAAACAATAGTTTAAGCAAATATTACAAATAAGATTCGGTTGACAAAAGTTAAAAATTAAAATGTGACTTTCTTTAAGTTTAAAATATACTTACAAGTATTTAGTCGAATAAAAATGTAAATGATTAAACAATAGAGGGAGGAACAATTGATTCGGAAAAGTAGTCCCCCCCCCTCCAACCCCCGCCTTTAAAATAAATTCAGGATCCGCCAAGGTGTCGATGTTTGTCGTAAAGACAAACAGACAAACAGGCCAACAGACAAACAGACAATCCATCAGCACAGTTTTGTCGTCAGCAGGTGCCCGTGAAACATTGGGACTGTCTAAATCTGGAATGCAAGAGGAGGCCTAGCTTAATTTATGCTTTATAACAGTCACTTATTAAAAGTATTATGATAATTCTAATAACTAAACGATAATAATTAAATTAATTATAACGCAAGTTATTGTACTAAATAACTCAATATTATTAAAGAATTGATTATAGCCTAATTTATAGATTATAACAGAAGATTAAGGCCTACTCTCTTTTATTTCTTAACATCACGTCAGCTCAATGAGAATACTAAATCATAGGAATTAAGGTATGCAAAAACCGAGTAATGAGTGATCAATGAACATTTGGGTTAGGAATATTAGGGTCTGTTTAATATTAGCTGTAAATAATCTTTTCTATACATTAGGCGAGATTGGGGGTCAGGGGTTTCCTCATTAGTAATTTTAAAATCTCTATTACCATCCTGTGAAAAATTCTTTAAAAATCGTAATTTGAGCGTAATTTAAAAACAGAACATCGTAAACAAATACTGAATTTTAAAAAGTATCTAACGCGAGGGTCGCAATAATTTCCATTTGCAGCATAGACGACTTCTTTACTACGAGCTTACACGAGCATGAGGCGGGGCCGCAGTGGAAGAATTCAGGTCAGTGGTATCTGGGTCAACCGGGTCAAATATCCGGGGCAGCCGGATATGGGTCGCATAGATGAGAGAATAAATAGGTCAGGGAATGTATCAATGTCGACGTGTGATTAGGGGGTCATTATAGAGATGATAATCATTCCCAGAGGCTGGAATATAGAGATATTTGGGTTATGAAATATAGAGATTTGTTATAAATATAGAGAATTTAGAGAAATAGATCTATATAGAGGATTATAAAATATAGAGAGGGCTGGGTTATAAAATATACAGAGATTGTCTACGTTGTCTTCCCTCTGATAATTCCTATAGGTCCATTATGCGTACGTACATAAATACGTCAGTACGTAAACGTACGAACGTACGTGTTTGTGTAATTTTATGTACGTTTGTATGTATGTACTATGTACGCATTTAGGCCTATATATCTATAGTATACTATACGTACTGTATGTACGTATATTTATCTAGTATACGTAATGTATGTACATTTGTACATATGCACGTATGTATGTACGTACGTATGTACGTATATATACAATGTTCAATGTACGATATGCACCATTTAATGATCTGCATATTGCAGGTTTCTTAAGAAACAGTTGGCAAAACAATGTCATGTACGATATATAAATGGTTTAAGGAACAATTGACGAAACAAAGCAATATACGATATACAAATGGTCTGAATGTCCAGGTTTCTTACGAAACAACTTACGAAGCAAAGACTTTTCATCGATAAAGGTCTGATGTAATCAATACAGCAATTAATTGAAATATTGAACTTTCAAAAGTGTAAAACAAACGCCAGCTTGCAAACTTGGTATACTAATTATAACTATATTGACATTTGACGTAAATAAAAACCTATATTTAGAGTTTAGTGTAATATTGATCGAGAAATAAATAAATGTATTTAGATCCTGGACTAGGCCTAAATAATATTTAATTTTTACAAAGTAGGCCTAAAAGTCAAAAGTTATAGAAACAAAAAAAGCATATTATACATATAATAAATTAAATAAGTTTATACTGCGGAAATTATTAAAATTTAAGCCCAGTAATTTTTAAGTTAATCAGCACAAAACGAGAGTGGGGGGAGGAGGGTAGAGGAGAAATCAGATGATCATTTTTGGAAAGAAAAATTGAGTTTTAGATAGGGGGGGTCGGGGGGGGGGGGGTGGTCATAACATCAAACGCGCGTGTTTAATTTTTAACATATACGCGCGTGTCTGTCTAGACTGAATTTCAATTTCGTGACGATATACAAATTACGATGTTTCTAAAATTTATTTTCTTCGCAATTTTAATACGAAATTAGATACAATTATTTGATAACATCAGTAATCATGGGATTATGTCATTTAAAGGCCTAAAGTATAAGGAGAAGTTAGGCCTAAATCTGTATTTCTAGGCATATATAGTATGTTCACAATATTATAGTAGGTCATATAAATTGTATAATCATTTAAATTTTAATAGTAAGTCACATAATAATTTTAATTTTACCGCCAAAAACGTTAAAAACGTCACACAGAACTAAATAGTTAAAATTCTAATAGTTGTAGTTTTAAAATTAACCTAACGACACCTTTAATACTAATATCAATTGATATCAAATTTTAAAACTTTCTTTCTTATAAAATACAATGAAAATATATAAAAATTACATCATTGTTGTTCTTTCTTGTACTATTTGATATTCTTTCAGAGATTTTAGTCAAATATTTATCGACATTTTGATGGCATAAGATAAACGATTAGTTCTTGTTTAAGATCTTCGTGTACAAAACTTTTCTTTGTTCTGTTGATCCGAGTGCAAAAAAGCAAACACTTGATAGTTTTCTCAATCTGTTTCGATTTTCTACCCTACAACGTGCAATATTTACCTTACGTTATCAATTTTCTACCCTACACTGTTCAATATTTACCCCACGCACTCAAAATACTTTCTTAAATCTTGAAAAAATCTTAAAAAAAGAAAAGTATGTATAATGAACACGTGTCTGTTAATTCATCCCAATAAAAAATTCTCAATGGATATATATTAGGTATTAGGATTAGGGTTCAAATTAGGGTTAAGGTTAGGCTGTAGAACTCAACTTAATTGTAGTTAATTGGGGTTATAATTTAATTTAGAAACTCTAATAATCTATTTACAGACAAAAATACAAAAATATTATTGGAGTGAACTAACAGACCAAAAGATATTTAATTACAGAAATATAAAATATACTTTATCATCTCCTATATCGCCCACTTTTATTTTTACAAATAAACACATACTAAAATTGCCATTTTACCCGTCATGTCCAAAAATCCACCCCGCAATCTTTTTACTGGGCAACTATCCCTCTTATATGCTACTTACAAGTTCCTAAATTACCCTACGGTTTAATTATTACCCTACAATCGGGTAATTACCCCATAAATAAGATGACGACAGTATACAAACTGATTACAAAAGTAAAATGAGTCAAGTGAAGAACAGTTTAATCTCTGACGGTTATGTAATGTTTATAATGGACCAAAGGTTTCTTTTGCGAGTTAATATAGACACTTGGTCCCGTTAAAACACCCCCACCTTCTCATTGATCATATATCCTCTCCCCCTAAACTTCTCCCCCCCCCCCTCTTATTGTAATAACATTATAAAATCATATACTTACACAATCGTGTTTCTATAATCAGATTATATAGTTACATTAAATTTTATAGTCATATCTTAGTCCTATTCTAATCATGATGAAAATTATTTTTTTTGGGGGGAGGGGATAGATCATCACCTGTTTTTAAGCAAAAGTTGTCCTCCCCACATGAAAAAACTGAAACAACGTCACCGCTCCTAATCATAATAGTAATAATGTTCTAATAAAATTCGAAATTCCGATCATGCTCTAATCAACATTCTAAACTCCGTATAATCATATTTGCTTTTCGGTTCCTTTTTATTATCACATTAATTCTATTATATTTGAAGACGTTTCCGCCTCAACCATCTTCTTCTGTGCTATTGATTAATATTAAAATTAAAAATCTTAATATTATTATTTCTTTAAGGTTGAAACGAAATGGTATATACCACGATATGAATTTCAATATATTTTTTACCGGAAAAAATATTTGACTATTGTTTTACTTATTAAAACAATCATATATTTTGTTAGAAAAATCACTGAAAACTTCACGGAAGAACAAATCAAAGAAAAATTGATTTAAAAGCAAATCGATTTGTTGTTGTTGATCCGATTGTTATAATTTGCCTCGTAATTCTGCTGATAACAGATTATTATAAAAAAAAATAGTAAGTTGTAAATAAAGTTATTTTTAATGAGGAAGAACCGAGGCCTACACTTGAAAAAGTCACGTGATGCACGTGTTGAGTTCGTTTTTCTTAAAACAAATAGTTCAACAAATAACTCGGACCTGTAATCAAAAACTGCGCAATTCTAATGCGTCCTTGTTTTTTATAAAACTGATAGCGACGTTGTGAAAGAGCGCAGCGATTGAGGGTGTATGTAACGGTATGTTTCAGTAATTATGTGTCATATTTACATAATGTATTTGTGCTTAATTCAATTTATTAATATATTTATAGTTAGCTCATTTTTTATTTATTTACTTATCTATGCAAGTTTTTGTAATGTATTATAATTTTTATACACTTGATAAAGTATGATAAGTTGTAGTCTTCAGCCATTACGTAATAAGCATTAATGTAGTTAACTCGTACTATTACATAATAACAGTTGGTTGGATCCACCCGTAGACTATAACATAATGTATGCTGGTGTAATCGACTTGTATTATAACACAACATATGTTAATGCAATTGACTAGTCACTAGTTGTCACTGTTGAGCAGTTCGCACGCTGTGATTGGTCGTTTCCTTTTAGTAGTTAATTAATTCCAGCCAATCAAATAATAGTAGCATCAATTAAAAAGGTGCAAAATTAAATTCCTGTCGAAAATTACGGTGTTCACCCAATTTCTTACATTTCTGCTTTGCAAGGCCGATGCGAAATTACTCCCTCTAAAAGCTTGCTTAGAAATATTAATCGAGCAGCAAATTTTATCGAACTGAACCAATAAAATCTAGGGCGAATATCATAAGAACAACACTAGTGAGAATTTACCTATAAGATAAATACAGCCCTATGTGTGATTGCGTGTATAAATATATTTACTGGGTCTAGGTGTATCAGTCAGTATAGCAGACAAGCAGCGAAAGCGGTTGAAACAAAGACTAGAGAGCTTTTTCTTTGTGAATTAGAATTTAGAAAGCGAAGTAGAATTATATTCTAATTAGAAATCTATTTAGTCCGATTTTCTGTAATTACTTATATAAGTTATTATTAAGATTATTTCAAGATAGAATAATTTAGTTTATATTAGTTAAGTAGTTGGTTTAAACTTTAAAGTTAGTTTATAGGCTTAAGTTATAATTTAAGATTGGTTAATTCTGTTAAGTATGTATAAGTTGAAGGTATTACTTTAGATTTTAAGTCTACTCAAATAAAAGACTGTAAAAGTAAGTTCAAATTAATTGTACAGCCTTTATAAAAAGTATATTCTAAATTTCTACTTCGCTGTGTTTAACTATCTATCTAAGTTTTATTTTGATTAATTATATATACTTATTGTGTTATTTGTGACGAAATAAATTCATATAATTATAAAATAAAGAACAATGTACTTATAAAATAAACTATAGAAAATCATTACCATCTATAACCATATATGCTTGGCTGTAACGACAAATCGGCCCTGATTATTGAACCTTAGGCTTTGGGCTAAAATTCGGGTTACTGCTAGGATGGAAGTTAGGGTTAATGCTACGGTTCAGGTCAAGTTTATTGCTATTTAGGATACGGTTATTAATTGACGTGGCGGTTTTGTCGGGTTAATGTATTCAGGGCCGTTTTGTCGGCAAACCGCATATGGTAATAAAAATTATAATAATATTTACTGAATAATACAATTTCTGTATTTTATTTCAGACTTTGCAACCACTAAACTATACATCATTTTATTCTTTCCTTGATCGCTATTAACCGATAAATTACAAACAAAATCATGCGTGATATTAGCGCAACTGACGATAATCGCGTCACAATCGCTTCGCGTAACTTCACAAAGAGTCGCGCGACATCGCGACGAGATCGCTTCATAATCGCCACGACATTTGGCGACTATAACGATACGAATTCTGAATCGAGCAACATTGATTCAAAGTGTTTCACTGCGAAAAGTTCACACCAGGAGATTACGAAAAAGAACATGACAAAAAGAATCGATGATTACAAGCAGTTCGATAATGACGTCATTACATTACCGTCGAATGACGCAACATCTGACGTAGATCCGTTACAAAATAGAAATAATGACGTCACGCCTTGTGTTAAATCAGACGATGACGTCACGGATGATGTAAATAAACCAGCCAGGGAGGAGGAGAGAAAATCGCGCGGGCCAAGAAGGGAACGAAGAGTGAGGAACAAGAGGAACGGCCGCCAAAGGGGATGCGAGGGTGGAAGAAGGGGGAGGGGGAGTGCGAGGGGGAAGGAGGAGGGAGTAGCAACGCCGGGGAACGGGGGGAGGTATAAAACAGAGCTGTGCAGGACTTTTCAAGAAAGCGGAGAGTGCAGGTAGAAAATTTCAACTTTTTTCTTAACTTTTCTTTTAATATAAGTTTTATTGTTATAAACAAAGAAATAAAGTAATTTCAATAATAACAGTATGTACAAAAATAACATGGATTAGGCTGAACTCGCACAAATGAAGATTATATTGAAATATATTGAAGTTACACCTAAAGAAAAAATACAATTTAATGTCAAGACATTTTGCAGAACTTTCAAGTTTGTAAATTATAAATTTTCGACAAACTTTATGAATACAGTATATGTTAATTCAGTGAAATGATGCAAATGATATTACATAAATATGTATACTTTCTATGAAAATAAATCAGAATTTATGTTAAAATTTTTAGTTGAACAAATTTAGTTAAAAAGCTTTATATTAGCTGTTAAAATTTGTCTGGCTATTTACCTCTCGTTGCATCGCCAACTTGAGATACATTTTAACATACATGCGATTTTTGCAATCACTTATTTTTCTGTTATTATATAAACTTCATATTGTAAACAATAGGACTATAGTGCGCTACTTTTATCTATAATTGCTTACTAATTCGCTTCCTATATTGATATCTGAGATAAGAAGTTCTCAAAAAGTGAACAATATTGTAATAAACTAGACCACGGCTTATGCTTTCAAATAACAAATATAATATAATTTTAATCTCTTGTATAAATATAAATCAATCACAGCCTTTTCTAGCCCTTTGTTCAATTTAAGGTGCATCTCCGAATGCAATTAAACTTCAGGACAATAATTCTACATGAAGTTAAATAGCTGAGCTCATTATCTTCATAACTGTTTACCTATAGAACATAAAACTGGGTCTAAGTACTTTTATAGTTAAAATACTCAAGTAGTATTTGTGGCCAAGTACAGCTCGCTATAGAGACACTCAGATCGCGTTATCGAACGCTTGAGAAAGATCAATAATAATCCACGTGTGTTCAAATTCAAAGAAGGTCTATATAAAACTATGGGCTTATAATAATAAAGAGACTGCTCAATTTTTATGGCATGAATTTATGGCTGAGGTTTATTGATCCAGAATTTATAACTGGTCTAGATATATTTTAAAGAATATATATTTAAATTTATAAATCACATCTAGATACACCTATTGTATTATTGAGCTTAAAAATTAATCGTGTTTTTGTTTTCGCTAATACAGCCTAATTATATAAATTTGCTTTATCCTTATATTGATTTATCTTTATGGTCTATTGACTATTAATAGGTGTATTGACTATATACTCCTACAAATACGTATAATATTAGCCTACATAATTTCTGTTGTTTTAACACGAATTTTTACAATCGATTTTAGTTTTATAAAAACTTGAAATGACTTTAGACTAGCTTCAATTTTCATCGAAATTAGTCACCACGCCCGCAGTGCACTGTATTCTTTTACGTGTAGACCAATATGAGTAGAGTTGCAAACGACCAAGTACAAAAAATACATAAAGTTTCGCTGGCACTTAATACGAGAGTTCTTAATAAATTAAGTAAATTAAATAAATTAAGAAATAAATTATCACAATGTCACCATACAACATAATTTTGTATAAAAAAATCCAGTTGCCTCCTAAAAGGCGACCGTAACTATTTTTTAAAGTACTAAAGTTTTTTGTATAAACTGTTTCATAAGTATTCTGAAGCCTTACAAAATCACAAAACTCTAGATTTCAAACACTTCTATAAAATCTATGTAGGCTTATATCATTTTTAGAGACAAACTAATAAAAACCATCAATTTTAATAATTTTTGGGGTTATCTTAGTCAATCACGAAATAAAAATTATGATCGACTGAATGGATAGATACTACTAAAAGCGCCCACTCTTTTTACCAACCCATGAAATAGGTACTATACCAAGGCCCACATATTGTACACTTGTACATGTATCGTACAGTTGTTTTCTTCAACTGATATTCTTGGCAATTCTCAACAAGCACTTGAAATCAAAAGTGCTTGTTTGTTCTGCAACTTTTGCTTCGACCACAACAAGTGGCCGGCAATGGCTGACAATGTAAAACTCATGAATTCGTGAGTTTTTACGATTTATGGCCAAGTTGAATTTAATGGGTCTAGTGGACCAGTGATTGAAGAAGTTGGATCAGATATGTCTTAATATTTGATTTATGACATAAAATGATTATTAATATTAGATCTATTGCGCTTCTTTTTGCAATTATGCAGTTCGTGTAACTGAATTCTGTGAAGGTTTTTTAGTTTCAAGTTTAAATAAAGTAATATAATATTTATCGAGAAACTGATTGATCACTATCTATCAGTTTCTCGATAAACTGAACAATTCTTTTGGTTTAATGGTCAAAAGTTTGAAATTAAAAGTAAACAGTTCCCTATAGTGTCTAGGAGGAAATACATCATAACCCAAAGAAATTATAATATCAAATACTGAACTAAATATATTTAATTGAAAAACATATTTATTTAATACTTGAAGTAATCTAATTCTAGTTCAATATAATAAGATCTACTCGAATCAAAAGTGCCGATAATAAAAACTACTCAAATCTCGAGACTGTATCAATACTAATAACTATCATTGTATTCTTCGAATGGATGGCGCTACACTTAGTACTTTACCTATTTTAGCCGAAATTAGAGTCTTAAATTCGCTCTAAATTCGATCTAAATTCGCCGAAAATATTTTTAATAATGATTATCATTATGCTGCACGAGTTGAATACACGCAACTTTCAGAGAAATAGACACCGCTGTTTTCTTGGGTGTATCGGTTTACAATCTGAAAGCGAGTGGGTGCGCATGTGTAAGAATACTGAGGAAGGGAAAGAGAGAGAGTGAGAAACAATGAGTCAGAGAGAGAGAAGGAAATTATAATATGAATAAAAACTGTGTCAATTATTACTGAAAATAGTGGTTAAATTAAGGCGTTTCAAAGAAAGGCCTATTGACCTACAGGCTATAGAGTATAATGTTATGGCATGTACTCAGTAGTTATATTATACTGTATATGTAAAAGTATGCTCCGTTTCACGGTTAATAATAATGCCTTATTATTGTTTATAGAAAGATAAACACCAGTAATATTGTAAAAATCACCAAAAATTTCTTATAACTAGCCAGTTATAAATCACTTATAACTAGTTAGCTAATTAAATGCTTATTACTTATAACTAGCTAACTAGCTAAAATTACTTATATTATTATATTATTTACTGTGTATTATTAATAATAAATAATAATAATAATATGGTAAATTTTAATTATAAGTATTTCCTTGATTATTTGTTATTAATTTCTGTTTTATTTTTGGTAATAGATACGGAGTCAAATGCCAATATGCTCATGGAGAAGTGGAACTTCGTAAACTGGATCGCCATGCCCGTTACAAGACTGACCTTTGTAAGACGTTCCACGCCACGGGGCTCTGTCCTTATGGACCCAGATGTCACTTCATTCACAACGAACTGGACAGAGGAGCGACAATTCATCTCTTAGAGGATGAAGATCAATTCTCGGATGATGATTTCGTCGAAATACCAAAACTGGTAACTCGCAGTGATTTTCAGATGAAGGAACTCGATGTTGATTCTGGACTTTTTCAGCGAGAGTTGGTCCAAGATCACAAAGAATGTTATTATGATGACCAGGCTGATTTCGAGGGTAAGCACTACCAGTTTGAAAAAACGAATGATGATGATGTTCATTGCCAGCATCAATCTTTCAATGAATTGTCAGGCAGCCAGCAATGTAGTGATGTTGATCAGGAAATAAGTCGTCAGATTCATTCACAAGGAACATCTGAGAAATATTTGGAACAGGATGGTTTGTCTAATGGATGGGATGGATTTAAATCATGGATTCAAGATCAAGAAAAGTACGCTTTACAGCATCAGCAATTGGTACAACAACAGAATGCATGGAATAGTATTCCGCTAGAAACTTCACAACAATCTATTATACATGAGAATGAGCCAATAAATGTAACGCTTGACATGCATGTAACACAAAAACAATCCCCAATAGGGCATCAATTGAAACACTCTCTCTCTGCAATCCAGCAGACATTGAAACAATCGTCCCAACCTGTAGAACGATTTCTTTCATTGCAAACTCAGTGGAATCAGCCATCATATGAGCTGCAAGAAATGATCTCCAATCGGCAATATCCTCTTTTGAGCCAACAAGAATTCCAACAGCCGCTTTCTAAAAATTACCAGCTTGAAAGCAAACAGCAGGATCTGTCTCAACAATTCCACGACCAGCTTCCAGATCCCTCAGAACTGCAGCCGGCAAAACCACAATTTCATAGTCAAACTAGTCAGGAACTACAGTGCCAATTACTGCAGCAGCAGATCACGCTTCTTCAGCAACAGAAAGAGATGTTGGAACGTCAGCAAAAGTTGAATGAAATTAACCCATCCGCGCTGTATGCAAACCCACATGAAATATCAAGAGAGAGAAATTATGAGATAAGAACAGGTTGGATGACACCAAGTCAACGCGCCAAAAATACATTCCATAATGTTCCATTCGAAGATCAGTCCACTTTCGATCATCGACCAAGAATGAATTCTCTACAACTACAATCGGGATCTCTTCGTAATACGAGTGTATATTCGCGACCACGTTGTTTTTCGTTTGATTCACCAGTTTACCCCGGCCAAAATGAATTCCTTCATAGATCACAATATCCTGGTAGATCACATAATCAATGCGACCCAGATGAATTAAATCAAGCTACCTACAACTACAATACTCATTTGGGACATATTGGTGGGTATGCTCCACAAAGCCAAACTTTTTTGGGTCAATCAATAAATAGATTTGATACGACAAGTAACATGTACTTTCCTTCAGAAAATCACAGTGGTTCAACTAGTGGATGTGAAGAGATGACTCCGCCACTACGTAGTCCGCAACTGTGGATTCCCAGTCCAAGATCAACGGATCCCAGCAGTCCAACGGAATCCTGGATACCGAGCAGTCCTGGCTCTGTCGTGTCGAGCTCGCGGGGTTCATGGATTGGAAGCAATCCGGAAATAGTTGAGGAAAAGTCGAGTCATTCCAGATTTGGCTTCTTTCAGGAGAAGGCATTCGAGGGGGATCAGAGTGAGATGCTGTCTGAATTAATCGCTGGGATTTGCGCGATGAGATCCAAGGAATCGGCGGGAGAGTGGAAACAATAAATGTGACGTATTTAGTGCGAGGCTTGAACTCAAATTAATGAGTGATGTACGAAATATTTGTGATTACTATTCGCTCATAATAAACTGAGCTTAGCTCTTTAAAGACACTGCATAGCGCGTGCGTTGTGTAATTTCATAAAATTGTATCAATGTTTTAAAGATTATATAGTAAGCTTTATTTTACAATACAACTACTTCATTATACAACTACTGACTAGTTACTAAGATATGTATAATTATTCTAGAGAGCGATATTTTATCGATCAGATCATCTGTACTATAAATAGGCTAATTTAACTGATTTTTTCTTTTAAATCATTCTTCTCTCTAGTAACAAGCGTCAACATTGAATCCATATTCATATATGCAGTTAACATACTTTTAACGCTCTCTGTATATCAAGAATTGTCATTTAAAAAGTATGCATGGAAATTCATGGAAATTATATGATTATGATACGACTATGATTCGACTTGTGGTGTTTTATTGTAATAGGGTACAACTATTATGTACAGAATTACTTTGAGATTATTTTCTGGGCTTTTGTTCGCATTCGTTGAGTATATTTATTTGTTTTAATCAATTATTTGATTTTATTTAAATTCGCAGATGTTATTTAATC
>JAQIXG010003329.1:0-15174 GCA_034700105.1 Oconnorella tubifera
AATGCTTTGTTCAGCAGAAATTTAGCACTGCTCATACTGTCTAGACAGTTTGAGTAGTGTGAAATGCATTATTTACATGTGCCGCTGCCACGCAACAGCGGCATCAGATTCCGGGCTAGCGTCCTGCAACTGATACCGCTGCGGTTAAGCAACGTGTAGGCTGCCAGCTGACAGTGGCGGCGCCCGGTATACAATTTGATTAATAATTAATAATTTAGGATGCTTTGTATTGGAAGGCGGAGGAAATTATATCTTGCATATATTGTATTACTGTACTTTTGTACGGCAGGTCATTAGGCAGGTCATTGGGACTTTTGGTAGGTCAAATGACCTGCCTTGACACAGTGTAGCGGCGCCACTGGAAACTTTGTTTAGTCAACAATCTCGGTATGCCAGATAACGGCGCTTTATTTCCATATTGCCCAACGTCACATCAGCACAAAGATGTTCAATGACATGTTTTTGTAACTGGATGTGCAAGAAATAACTGATATGAACATATAACTATTGACACGATGCACTAAATATTCTTTCGAATGACACCTTAAATCACATTCATTGTAACATTAAGAGTAACAAGTATTTTAAATAAAGAATAAAACGAGATAGAAACTATTTAATAGCATAAATGTTTTATATTAAACAGGTGTTGTCTAGATTAGATGCAGCTATCCCAGATCAATTCTCAGAACATATAAACCTGGAAATGATTTTTGCTGATTTTATTCGCTTGTTTGTTGGCGAACCAATTAACCGAAGTCAGTAAAAATTACTCTTATTTTACCTATTTCTAGTATTTATTTCTTCTTAATCATTATAAGCAGAAATAGAAAATTTAAAACAATAATCTTCATTTTGACAATTAATTAAAATTAGTTCAAAATTAATTAATTAATTTAAAATACAACATATAAAGCTGATTAATAAAACTTTTTTTATTAAAAAGTTTTTATTAAAACATTTATTTATTTAAATTCTAAAACAGTTTGCACAATAGTTTATGTAAGTACTGCAAATGAAATCAGCTTTACAAAATTTTAAAAAAGGGGAAACTCTCTTGATATTGATTAATTGGTTTATTTTTATTTATTTTTATTTTTAATATTTCAGTGCTTGAAAACATGTATCCATTGCCAACGAGTTCTTCTGAAGAAAGCCAACCTGCGCCCCAGTTGCAAGCAGAAGAGATTACAGATGACGTCATAGCACTTTAATAAAACGTAGAACTTGGTAGGCTGGTAGCTTTGCATTAATCTGATGTCAACCTAGCAGCCTAATGTCAACTTATTGGAATTAAAGTTCTAACAAAACAATAAAATCAGTATATGATTAATGATCAATGATTAACATTTGCTTTTTTCTATTTATTTATTTATTAATTATATTTATTTATTTATTCATTTAAAATAAACTAACTTTATCTGTATTTAGTTAATATTTTGATATATAGCTTATAAAGATCAGAACGCGCCTTAAACTTTTAATGTACATACTTGTTTTTTAACTGCAGTATCCGATGAGTTATTTTTGAACTACATTGCATAAATAATGTGATAGTGTTTTGCTGTAAGATATAGGACATTGCTGTATATTTGGATTGATTGTCTTGACTGTATTGATTGTGTTGATTTTTGTATTTTGATAACTTTGAGAAAAGCTTAACCCTTGAATTCAAGAGTTATAAGATCACGTTGGTGGATTGTGTCTTGTTACCATGTTTACGATTCTTGCGTCTGCATACTTATCAGTACATTATATAATTAACTCAAGGTTGACTTATTTCAAATTCAATGCATATTGTATACAGAATACGAAATGAGAAAATATGTTTCTACGATCAGTTTGAAAAAGAAATGGTTTGTATATTAACAGAAATAAAAGTTTGAACGTTACTTTCTAAATATTGGACAATAAATATAGGCCTATTCGTAGACTAATCAAATATCGAATTATAAAGTATGTTATGTTCACTTGTTGCATTATTTTTATTATAACACTGTATTTCTATGTCACGCAATATTGAAATTCATAAAAAAAATCAATAATTAAATTCAGCAATTTACCTAATAATTTATTTATTTAAATATTAGAGTAAAAAATATGAACTGATAAAGCTTGCAGAAGTTTTAATACAGGGTCTCTGATATCTTTGCACGTTTTTTGGAAAGTTAATTGAAAAGTTTTTCCAAACTTTTAAAATTAAACTTAAAATATATTTTTTTTAACGTATTTTTACCTTAGTAACTTATAGGTCAACAAAACATTTGAAATTAGGTAAAATGTGCTACATTTCTTAATTTATAATAAAATTAGTGTTTTAACCATATCCCTCTTTTAAAAATGTGTAAATGTTACAGTTATTAGGCTTATGGGCATAAATGTATTGATATTTATTACTACTTTTCGATTGTTTTGTTTCATTGTTCGACTGTTATGTTTAATATGTGCATATAAGTCGAAGCTTCCACGATATAAGAGAGATTGAGCAAAATTTTGCTTAAAAATTACATAAGCACAGCATATTAAAATGTTAATATAGGTCTACTATTTAATTTGAAGTTAATGCGGTTTATTTTTTACGCAACAATTTTGAATACGTTTTCTTCGTGCGTAAAATTGTGCGAATCAAAATTAGGCTACTTCGAAGTCAATAGAAATCATTCGCATTCTAATAATAAATTTGAACCAATATTAAAGGCAGAGTTAATAAAAAGTAAATCAAAAATGCGGTAAAAAAAGTAGCTATTGATATTGAACCTATACCAGTTCAATATCATGTTTAATATAAGTTTGATGATCTATTAAACCTCTTTGTAAACGAATTTGTTGCTTTAATTGTCATTTCTCTGATAAAATTTATTAATTCGCTATTAAATCTCTATAATACTGTTTTTATTTGACACTTTATTTAAAGTGCCAAATAAAATACTGTATTTCACATTATTTATTACACTGTTGCTTAGTAAAAAAAATGAAACATAAGGAAAAGATAAGTTCATCGATTACGATTGATACGCTAAGACATTATTTACGTGTACGATTAGTATAGGCTAAGGTTCGAACTTTAAGGTGTGATCTTTCAAAAATAAAAAACTTTTATTTATTTCTGAATCGTATCGTATGGATATTTTCTCCATAGTTTGTTAAAAGCTGGGTGAAATGTGATTAGGAATAAAAGTTATTGTTATAACGCGATTAACTGAAAATAATATATTGTTATGCAGTGTTTTACATTCAACTTATAACGTGAAATTATGTTTCTTTTTTCCTTTCATGTATTTTCACTGTTATTTCTTAGAATTTCTTTAGTTATATCATAGTTTTCTTTGTTTTTTTGCCACTGTATTTATTTTGTATTCTGTTTTTTCTGCCCGAGTTGTCAAATAAAAGTTTCATATTGAAAATAATTAAGTTATTTTAGCATTTCTTAACTATAAGATGCATGTATGCCCATGTACTTATTCCTATATATCATTAGCCCACGCCGTCTATAAATATATTCTGTGAACTTCTGTAGAGTTATTGTCATGGTTTCTTGAGTGTCAAGTACAAAATATTGACGTAAAACTTCTAGAGCTCTCGATATCTAGTTCAGAAAAGTAACATTCACTGCTCCTCCTATGATAATTGATAGCTATATTACCATATCGATTATTACATCAAAGCACGTTCAGAAATTACGCAGATACTCGTCAATCTTCAATAAATTAGCATATCAACCACTTTAAGTTGTAGATTTTCGTCAAAATCTTCGCGAAACAACGGCATTCTTCGAGTCTGCACCGAGTCTGACGGTTCAAGTCAACTTTAGTTACAATTAACATTGGAACAGAAATTATTTAAGCATGGACAAAGTAGATAAGATTAAAGGTAAGTCTGCAACCAATTTGAATGTTATGAAAAACTTCTGAAATAGAATTGAATAGAAAATAAATAGAAATTATATTAATTTAACAGAATATAAATGTTATAATACTCTTATAATATTGTAATAAACAATGTAATATATATTTACTGCACTGTTACACTGTTACACTTGTACCACTTGTACCAGATATAACATCCAGTTATATCTGGTACAAATACCAGATAATACTGGATGTTTAAAAAGGGCTCATTAAAAGTAAACTAAACTCTTGCATTGATACGTAACTAATCCGTTCACCGCATCATAATGTTCAAATTTCAAATTACTAATTTAAATTGCTAATTAATAATACCTGATTGTAATTTTATTTATTATATTTACTGTTTAAAATCAATATTTTACTTATTCAGCTTTTTAATAAATTATTTTGTTTTACATATTAGCGCTGTTTAAAAAATATATGATTTTATGCGAAGCATATTGTTTAGTTCTAATGATGTAGATATATTTCTACAATAAAAAATATACACAACTTATTTGGGTCAATTTCTTAAATTATCTGTGATTCATTGCCTTTATATCAATAACTTAACAAATCAAGAATTTTATATTTAAAGAATGTTGTTAAAATAATGTTTTCTGCAAAAGTAGTTTGTTGTACTAAATTCAGGCTGAATATATTGCATATTTTACATATATACTTATTCGTTGCCTGCATTCCTTTACAAACAAAAATAAATAAATTACTTTCTGAAAACTCAACCGTAGTATTTTAAAAGAATCAATATATGCGTTTTGAACAGGTAACTTAACTGGCAACACACATAAAGTATATATTTTCTTCTAAATTTAAGTTACAAATCATTCTCAAATTATTATTATTTATGACCGAAGAACCATTGTTTATGAGCGTTGCTAATCTACGAAACATATGATAATTTTATTAAGTGGAAGTCGCAGTAGATCTGAGATAAGTGATTATTTGCTTTCTACTTTCTTGCAATGCAGGTAACCGGTTAAAATATTATGCAACTTATTATTAATCTACTCCCCTCATGTACTTATTGATGCTGTATTGCTTAGTAATTTGTAAAGCGTCCATGGTTACAATTCTCGAGACTTAATTTGGAAGCTTAATCTTGATTAAGTTTCTGGGCCAATATTAAAAATTCGTCCATTCAATATTATAAATCAGCTTATTATTTCTTAAGAGAAATTTAAAGTGTTTCATCTTGAACTGTGATAATGGTCTATAGCCTGCAATCTATTTTAAGTAGCACAGTAATTAATATGGTCAGTTAAATTTTTAATACTTGACAATTGCAACTGTAAATTTTTTGCATGTGTTATACTTCATACTTTTTTTAAGTAACCCAATTTTGTTTGATACAATTAAAATTTATTTAGAATTTGTGTCATTAAATAAAAGTTCAACATGATTTTGTATCAAAGATTTATTTAAACTTATATGAATCTCTAATTACCAATCAACAAAGCAGCAAATAGAGAAATCAGTTTTGAATTTTTCTGGTTAACTGAGGTCAGTCCAAATGTCTTTAAGATCATTTTAATCTTTACTATAAAAATTGACAAGAACAAAATTATTGAAAAATGCCACGACATTTTATCTAGTTCAGAAAAACTAATATATAAAAATACTTGAAAAAACTTAAAAAGTAACTATCTTTATATATATTGATTCGCAACTGAACACCACGAATGAAAAGATAGCAAACTACAACAAGGTAACCTGTTATCATTAATTTTAGAATTTTAATTTGCGACTACATTAAGTTTTGTTATTGACTATAGATGACGCCAAAGAGTTGTTGATTGCACTCGGCAAGACGTATCTGAAGAGCTATGGGTGTACTCTGTTGGACGTTGTCGCGGAAGAAATGCAGAAGACATCTGGGGTGCAGAAAAAACTAACTGCTCGAGAAGTTCGTGCAAAATAAATTATTTCATCGATTTGTGTACATTATTTCTATCAAGTGCGAGATTAAATAAACCTCTTGTATAGCCTAACTAATCAATGGTATAGAAGCGAAAGAAATAACAAAGTAAATACCTCAAAGAAATAGAAAATATCATTAATTATTAAATAGAAAAATCTTAATATAAACTATAACGATAATAAATGATGTAGAGATAAGCCTATCTATGTAAATCAACTGCAAATTTCATAACGAAGCAAATATTTAAAGGCCGGAACAAAATTAGTGCAAATATAATACTGTCAAAAAGATTGAAGTTAATTGTTATTGTAATCTATAAAATCAAACAATGAAGATTTGTATGTAGATATTGAAATATGTAGGCCTGTTTGATATCACATTATTATTATTATTGGTGTAGGAGCTTATACTGAGTTTAAAATATAAAATCTGCAAAATTATTCAATGAAAATACAGAAATTGTCATAACCATAACTAGCAATCAACATTTGAAAAAAGAACAAACTTTAATAAATCGAGCCAAAATGAAAAGTTAAAATTTAATCTCATTGTTTAATTAGATTGAATGACTCACATTATTTCAGTGGGATACCGTTGAAAGAGAAAGCCTCTATGCTGGTAACTTGTTTGTGAGAACGGGAAGAGGTGCGGGAGACTTTGGTGGGGACGATCAGCGCTTTGTTGTTGAACGTCAGGATTATTCCATCGAGATCTATGACAGCGAGAAGGTAACTTATACAAATATTCTTATTTGCTTTGAATGTATCTCTTTTTATAAAAAAAGTACCAGGTTAAAGAAAAATTATAAATTTTGAAAATAAAGCTGTTGAATAAAGTATCTTAGAGCGTAGCGTGTGAATAAAATAATGCAACGCGAGAGTTGAGCACACACAGAATCTTTTGAATCTGATACCAATTATTATACATTAATTTAACAAATACATATATTTATTTGGTGTATTTTTTTGTTTTCATTTATTTTGTTCACCGCTTTGATGAGAATAAAGTTCTATATATTCATTTCATAGTACATTAAAGTTTTATCAGTGTTAATCGTTTTTACATTGTTGTCTGCAGGCGTATACAGCTAAGAAAAAGCCTCGTGAGATAATTTCACCGGCAGGTTATAAGTTGATAACGAATGTCAGAGAGCATTACAAGAGTCAGTTTTCAGATCTCGCCAAACAACTGGGTAAAAATAAAGAAACTACTGTAATCATTTATTGATTAATTTTGAATCCATTGATTTGTAAAAGCACTGGTGTTATATTAATGATAATGATAATATTTTATAAGATAAAAAATGGAATTTGCACCTCTTGTAACTTTATAAGTTTTTAACATGATAATGTCTAGACTAACTGTTTCTTTGTATTATAATGTTGTTAATCAGAAATTTAAACCTTTCATAAATATATCAACTCTTCAGAAATTTAGTCCAGGGATAAAAAATCTAATTAGTTGAAGTATTATAGTAACATTGGCATGGGCAATGGGGAGGGATTGAAAGGTTATAACCCCCCCCCCTCCCCTCCCCTCCCTTCCCCTCCCTTCCCCTTCTCTATTGAAGGTAAAACAATTGTTGTAATAATAAAGTTGTCACTTTAACGGCAACCCACCGCCCCCTCCCTCCTTTATGACGAATTTGTTACAAATCTAGCGATGAATAAATGTATGTGGTGATCCAATGCATGTATGCGGAACCAAAAACTGGGCGATTTTTAAAAGAAATATTAAAAAAATTGATGATCGTTGTGAATAAGCATATGTCAATAAATTATTTACAAATCGTATTAAAGGGTGCAACAAGTAATCTGCATAATTATTATCTTCAAAAAGATCCTTGAAAACATATAGAATTAAATATAAACATTGTACCGCTAAATATTTTACATATTATATTAAAATGTTAGGAATGTCTGATGAAGAAGCCGACGCCTACACGTCTGATATGTCGAGCGGGTCCTGGGCCCTCGCTCACCCACAAAGAGAGAATTACATATTCTCAACAAAAGCAGGCAGTGGCTCCGGAGTAAGTCTATACATACATACATACATACATACATACATACATACATACATACATGTATATTACATACATACATTTATAACTGATATATTTTATAACTGAGATTATAAAACAAAGACAGTATCAGTAATATATCAGTTACAAATACATTTATTTCAACGTTGGAATTGACAGATCTCTGCAACGTACGCTAGTTACAAGTGCAATATACGATATACCGTATACGATTTATAACTGAAATATTTTATAACTGTGGTTATATATATGTCACTTTGTAAAATAACTTTGGTTATGAAATATAACTTTTTACTGTAGGATACCGTGCAAAAAGCAATGTTGTAATGTAACTTAGCTTGGGAAATAGAACTTTATACTTAGGTTACGAAATGTATCTTTATGCTTTATAGATTTGTGACTTGTAAGTTATCAAATTTACAGTAAATAGTGTAATTTTAAAAGCTTGCATATGACAAAAACACAAGAAATTAAAATAATTACTAATTTACTTAACGGGCAGCAAGTTAGTGAAAATATTCTGTGATTTGAACCCTAAACTCTCGGTTTTCTGTAGGTTAATTTAGTAATTTGATTCGATTTAAATTGTGTATTTTTTATTTTTGTTATGTACAGGGTCTGATGTGTTGCAAGTCAACATCGGTTGAACCAGAGAAGGAACTAAGCGAAGAAGAGAAGAAAGTTTACGACTCGGCCTTTAATTTTATGCAAGGCTGTGTGGACAATGCATCTGGTCTGTTGCAATTTTATTTTAAAAGGTCTATAATTTTGTCTCATAAATCTACTGAGCTTTATTTTGTATAAAAAGTATTGCATATATTTCACACAACTGTAGTAAATAAAATATAAAAGAAAATCTAGCTAAAAGTAACAAAATTAAATTCAGTGTCACAATTGAATGTTATATCAACTGTATAGTGTAACAATTAAAGCAGTAGGCCTAACGTGTAATTTTATTGTCACTATAAACATAATTATTTTAAAGCTATTTAATAATATTTTTTAAGTGCAGGTCTGCAGTTTGAGGAAGTTGTTATTATTTAAGTATTTTTAATTATTAATGGTATTACGCTAAGTGTTGCAAACATTAACAAAGCTATATAAAATCAACAAAACTATATATGATATGCGCTCTGAACCTATTATAATCATTGGTGTTTATTGTAAATTCTTTTTCAAAATGCATCATATATTTTATATTTAATTTCATCGTTGAACTGCAAGCAATTGTTTAATCAAAGTATAGAATACTATTTCCTATGCTGATACAGTACTGAGCTTTGTATTGTTACGTTAATATCTACACTTTGCATAGGGCTTCATTAACCTTATGTAAACGTGGTAAATTTGGTCTCAATCTTTTATGTATTAAACATAAAAGATTTTTATTAAACATAAAAAATATTACTGATTTTTTAGTCAGTGATGATTTAAGTGTACTTGTTATTTTGTGGATAGTTCGCGATCTGACTAAAGTTCTTGGAATGGCTTTTGATCGCACGATTAAAGCTCTGCCGTTAGCAGAACCAAAGCTGCGCAGTGATTGGACGGACGACGGAACAGAATCAGAGGTAAGTTTTAAAGACTAAATGCAAAAAATTCAAGAATCTTAAACATATTTAATAGAGTAATTTTGCATGTAATAATATCATAAAAAGACCTTTTTTCTAATACAGGTTGATGTAAAACCACATGTTAAAATAATGAATTTTATTTCAAATGAATGAATTGATTAAGTCACTTAAAGTAGCTTCAAAGCTATAGTTGCATTAAAGCAATCATTTGAATAAACTTTTATTCAATAATTAACAATCAAAAATATCCAAAGCAAATTATAAGCAATTTTTGTCATTTTAAGATTATTATAATTAATAATCATGTACTGTTTAAATGAATTTAATAAAGTATTATAATTTATAATAAACAATAATATATCAAAATTTCTGCTGCAGATTCTTGTTGATATATTGATTGAAATCTGTCTGAAACCAGAAGATATACTCGGTGAATTGAATGGACCAATGGTCATAAAAGTAAAACTTTGGTACAAGGTTTGTTTAACTTTTTATTTCAAACAATTTAAATTAAATTGTTTAAGATTTCACAATTTTCAAAAATCAAGTTTAAATAAATATCCAGTTTGTCCAGTCGATTATTTTTAAGGTGATATAATGTTATCCATATACAGATGACAGTAATAGTTTAAATTTATTTAATGATTTTTTAAGTAAAATTGTATGTGACAATGTTACTTAAATATACTTTTCATAAAAAAACTATGTACATAGATTTTCACATGAAATTCTTATAATCTTAAACTGATAATAATATACTCTGCTGGTAGGCCTATATACTGCAATAAATTCATCGTTCCAATTCTGATCGTTTAACGTCAGATTTCTTATGTTTACATAAACAACATGATTTAAAGATTTAAGAACATTTTAGAAAGCAGTCAAAAATTAATAAAGTGTAAAGAAATGTGCATTTTTTTTCAGATAGTGAAAGCTGTTTACATAGCTATTAATACTATAGGGAGGGAAGGATGGACTCTTTTAATGAAACAGGTCGATGAGTTGCAAGCGAAGATTGAGCCTACAATTAAAAAAGCTCTAACTGAGATACTCGCCTTAAAGAATACTGTACAAAACAAAATTAAAGGTTGATTTTATTTACTTTTTAATTGTAAATTATGGGGAGTGGTAGACCAGTTAGTAGGCGACTGCCTGCTGAAATATGTGATGTTTTTAAAATCACTTTAGAAATTTATGATGATCATAAATTAAAAAATATTGCTACTAGGCGTTTTGTCAGGTGTTTCATCTTCTTGATTATTATGCTGATTATTATGATTATTATGCTGTATTCATAAATCGTCCATCTGCTGTGTACGTTTGTTTTGGCAAGTTATTTCTGTGATATATCATTTTGTGCTTTATGTAATATTTACATGTTTACTTTGTTAGTTTGTATAAATTAAATGAAAGTATTATTTCTAAGAATTAAATATTTAGATTTTTGGAAAATTTACTTTCTCTTGTTTAAATAATTAACACTTATTCTGTGACTTTGCAGCCTTGATTGTTGATAAGATTGGCAAGATATTAGCTGATAATATTTCACCACTCATTGGACCTCTGTTGATGTCTTTTGAAAAACCGGTTAGAATATTATAGTAAATCTTTTAAATTATAAATAATGTTTATTCTTTCACTAATTGTCTCTCGAATTGTGATTATTACCTTATTTTTCAATCATTTTATCATACGATTCATTTACTATAACTTTCTTTTGAATTACTTCATTAATTGATAATTATAACATTATGACTTACAATGCCCGAAGGCCGATTGAGTAACAAAATGAAATACGATACAATATATCTTACACTAGTTAGGTCTACTTAGTTTATACATAAATCGCTCGTGATAGTTAGGCTATATTTATAGCAATTATATAAATATCCAAGTTAGTTGTGCGACTAATACAAAAAAATGTCTTAAAATATAAGTACATTTCAATTAAATTTACTTTTAAAAAGACGTTTTCTTCTGTGTTATTTTAGTTAAAGGATAGCTTTGCAACAGCTCGTGCTTTGTTGAGCGATAAACTACAGACCGAATTGCCAACTGACATTAAATTGGTAAGACCTAATTCTTTTTAGTTATTGTATTTGACATTATTATACACTATTTACTTCAACAGTATTTTAGCGCACTCATAGAATACATCATTAAACATTTTTAAACATTTTATCGAAAATTTAAAGCTACTTTGATGTAATCATGTATTAAATTATACTTGGAGATTAAAAAGCGCAGATGTATTATAATTTATTTAAGTCAATACTCCATATAGAAGTAAAAAATCATTGCAATGAGTTTATGAAGAGTCTTCAAGACTTATATATTGATTTATTTCTATAAATGATCGCTTTGTGTATTACATCTAACTTGATATTAGATTCTAAATAAATATCCGAGTAATTTTTTTTTAATATTTAAAATCTATAAAAGTCAGAGTATTTGAACTATATTTTTTATGTACAAAATTTCTTCATGTATGTTATTTAGCATCTTTGCAGTTGTGTATCAATTTAGATATTTATATATATTATAAAGTGCATATTTTTTCAGAGAAATGCTTATTTGGATAGAATAGCTCGCGACGCTGTAAACACCCAGTTGTTGTGTGATCCTTTGTCCGTGTTGGGAGATGCTCTGGAAAAAGTGAAATCAATGAATGACATCAGTCAGAAAGTTCTCGGTGATTTTGATGTCGATGCTCAGGTTGTGAGCGCTAAGAAGTCGCTTGTAGAGGTAATAAATTAGTAGTCATGTGTTTCTACCTCTATAGCATTGTGCTGTGTGTATTTATTTATTTATTTATATTTGTCACAACAATTTACAAATATCATGCAATATTATTATGTATCACAGTAAATATTCATAAGGTTAAATATTCATAAGGTTATTTTAATCGTTTTTTGCTCTATTTGCATAGACACTAGACTCGGCCATTTTTACATTAGAAGAAAGACTAGATAAGGCGGAATCAAAGGATCTTGCAACACAAAAATCGATTTTGGAAGAAGTCCTGAAGGTTTATATTTTTATCTGATATTTTTTTTAAAGATGTGAAAACAAACAGATCTATAAATCATGAAAGGTAATGTTAACAAATATTTTGTTTTCAACTGGTGTAATTAAAGTGAAAATTTGTTACTTTAAAAATGCAATACATCGTATGAAATTATTACTTTTATTCAAAACTTATTATTTTAGAATGCCTTGATTGTTAATGTAAAGTTACAGATGTTTAAATGTAATATAGTATAGTGTTAAGTTATTATATGTATCATTATTTGATAAAGATGTGTTTTGCAATAGGAAAATATACAAAGTACATATACTACAAGTTTAATTAAGCTCTAATTCTAAAATGGTACATAAATATATTTAGTTTGAATGAATTTAAAGTTGTTTTAAATGACTTTTTATGTTATTGTAGTGCTATGACTATGATGTGCAAATAGTTCGCTCACTATTTGTTAAGAATGTTGTTAAGTCCATCTTATTGGGTGCCTTCAAGAAGCTCATTGCTCCTGCAACTGAACCGGTACGATATGCTTCTTATCTTCTGTTAGTTGTATTGACACATGCAATGATGTAACATAAAGACTGTTTTACATAGGCAGATAAAATAACAAAGATGCTTGTCCAATGTGACTTTTAAGCCAACAAGGATAAATTCATACAGCTGATCTAAGGCTAATCTAAGTTTTTTTTAATTAAAAAAAACTAGCCATTTTACCTTCACATCTAGTATTTATTTTACAATTCCCATATGGATTGGATGTCTGAGTAAACCAAATAGGTTACTTGACTGGTATTGAACCCCATGAAGTCAGTAGTCATTAGTGAATTATTTTTATAAT
The DNA here is from genome assembly GCA_034700105.1 of Oconnorella tubifera. Classification (NCBI taxonomy): domain Eukaryota; kingdom Metazoa; phylum Annelida; class Clitellata; order Enchytraeida; family Enchytraeidae; genus Oconnorella; species Oconnorella tubifera. The sequence continues at coordinate 13,308 of JAQIXG010003329.1, forward strand.
TCATTGATGGTAATTTACTGTATTTTGAATCATGTGAATTTTTTAAACAGGCGATAGCAGCTGTAAATAATGCAATTCCACCGGAAATGCAAGATTTCCTGAGCATTGAGAAGATCTTGGATGATTTCATTGAATTCTTCCTTGGACAACCAATTGAAATCAGTAAGTAGATCAAATTCTGTTTTTCTATTTGCTTTTGTTTAATATTACATCTGGCTAACACTTTTGAACAAGGTATGCCGAAACCAAATGGTGCAAGTTTGTAAATCTTAGTATAATTCAGTAATTTTTCTTTCGAATATTGGGAAAAGAATCTATAAAACTTGAAACGATTTTCTTAAAGATTATGGAGAAATAATCTGTTCTTAGAATTTTGATAAGGTAGAAATAAAATTTTCTATCGCTTTATCGCTAAAGATGATAGATGGATTTTACATTGTTACATGTTAGATATTTTACATGGCGCATTTTGTGGCAGAGTGATAGTATTTCATGGCATTTGTAGTATTGTAGAAAATAAAATAATCAATAAATCAAATAGATTAAGAAAGAGTTATAATCAGCTTGACAGCTTTTATTTCATAAATAAAATTACAAAGAAATCATATGACAAGATTATACAACATAACGTGTGACACGTGAATTATTTTTTATAAAATTGCAGTTTTATAATGATATTTTAATATATAATTTCAATAAGCAAAGCATATATAGCTGCATGTATGTATATATATAATACATGTTAATATGTCTTAATCATATCATAAAGGCGCACTTTTCATTTCGATGTTGCAATGTGTTTATTTCGTATAGTTTGTGCAATACAAAATAAATTTGTTTCTTTTACAGTCCATATGTTTATATACATTTATATAAATAATATTATATTTATGTTATAAAATTACATAAATAAATTAAAATTTGAATATTATAATTTCAATTTTTCTATTTTCAGTGGTTGACAAAACATTTCCAATGCCCAAGTAACTAACATCTTGAAACTCGACATGATAAAGACTTGAATCAGTATTACAATAACAATGGATACATACTATATTATAAATCTCAGCAATCTTCTAAATGCAAATCCTATATTAATAAGAAAGTTAAATGTAAGATTTGATGTTAAGATATATGATAAAATGTAGTGTAATAAAGTGGCTTTATTTGTCGCAAACTTTTTATGAAATTGAATGAAACTCATTTCTAGTACTCAGAAAAGATTTTAACAGGTAAATTCTAGTTGTCGATTTATTTATGATTAAACTTTTATACTGCACTTTCAGTTTTCTAAGAGTCGTTATTTTTATAATTTCAAATTATGAACTGGTAATTTTAAATTAAAACATTTATTAAATACTAAAACATTTTATAATCATCATAATCGGTAGTTGAGTATTTTCAGTATTTCCATTATAGTTTATAGGGGAGGGGAGTCCAAAATTTGGATCCAACCCTAAATTTGGACACAGATCCAAAATTGGATCAGGGTCCTACCCCCCCAAAAACACTGCTTATGATTCCACTTGTAACATTGACCCAAATCCTAACCCGGGTCCAAATTTGTATTCCAGATAAGGATCTGAATTTGAAAAGTCCACTGATGAAAATTCAAAGATCAGCGTTAAAATTTCTAACAAACTAAAACTAGCTTAAAACTAATATTAGTTAAATTAGCTGAATGATTTAATATTAGTTAAATGATTTGGATTAAAAAACATAAAGCAAAGAGTCTTTACAATAATTTTATTGGCTCAAAGCTTCATTTGTTTACATTTATATCAAGCTATTATAACATACTGTCCATGTGTAATTTAATCCAATATTAATGATAACATACCAATGTATATAAAAAAATATATATAGA
>JAQIXG010003330.1:0-15173 GCA_034700105.1 Oconnorella tubifera
CCCCCCCCCCCCCCCCCCCAACTACATCAAATTAAATCAAATGCACCTAAAAATATACAGTCGACAATCAGTCAAGACCTAGAATACCTCGGCCTCAGGTTAAATTGCATCTGCCTCAAATACTCCAGTCTTTGCCTTGACGTTAAATGCCTGTGCCACAAATTCCTGTGCCCCAAAGTCCGTTCCTCATATGCTTGTGCCTCAATGCCCGTGCCTTAAATATGCGAAATATAAGACTAATTACAGATGCTGATTACAGATCATAACCTCTCCATAGTGTGTCCGTGTGCACAAACAGTGTTTATTTTAAAATTTACACTTGTGTTAAATTGAAATAAATGTAGGCCTAAATATTATTATAAATACAAGAAATATAATGAATGGAGAGAAATTTCAGTTTTTGTATGTTTTAATTAAATGTAGAGTAAACTGAATTTAACAAGCTGATCACAATAGTTATTATGCAACATAATCTGATAAAAATTTACATTTATAATCCTAATCTACTTTAGCATTTATGTAACCCTATATTTACCAGATATTTTACAAAAGCTTAATTCAAATATAACTGTTTAAAGTACTTATGACTAAATACTAAATAAACTGTTGACAAATTTTAAAATATTTTATAAAAAAATACACAAGGCGATTATAATTAATGTTTCATAATTAACACAAAAGTTTTACTTAAATTGTACGCAGAAGGGGTGGTGAAAGAGGCCTTCTTCCTGTCAATGAAACTTGAATTAAGCATAATTGCAACCAGCTAATTCAATTAACATGCAGCAACTGATATACAAATAAGCTCTATTAAAATAATTAAGTCTCATTGATATAAATCTCAACACTGAAGAGCTTCATGTTGGTCATCTAACTAAATCTATATTTAGGTAGAGAACCTATAATTTTAAACAAAATGTGTTTTTTGGGTTTCCTTATAAAGAAAATATGAGAAAATAATTCTAATATTTTGTTTACAAAGATCTAATATCATTATAAAACTTGTGTGATTTTAAAATAATGTTTAAAGCAGCATGTAAGAGAATCTTTGAGAGTTTCACAATTCTGGCCCTTCACTGCTAGACACTGATATGTTTTGACAAAATTCAACCGTGATTTAATCGTTTTAGTTTGATATTTAAATTTTATATTTATATTCAAAAATCTAATTTTGGTCATTATTAGTAGATGAGACAATCAATTGCATACATTTGGACAGAGAAGTCCCAGTATGTTACCAACAAGTATCAGACTACCAGTACAAAGTACCTGGACATGATCAGCCCCAGATATAAACTCTGACACCACCCCTCCCTTTAATGCATCCCCCTCCCCCCCGTGTAGTCTGGTGTCTAACCCACGTGATGCGCAAACTAAACTTTCTAGTATCGTATCAAAACAAAAAGCCACGGGTTGAGAACCAGAGCAAATATAAGGGTTAGGGTTAGATGAAGTTTTTTTGTTATTTTCAGCGGGTTTTTCCAAAGGTTTCTCTTGAATTGAATTAGTGGAACTAATGGGTAAACTATTTATAGAATCACTCCTTAATTTCCCAAGCAAATTATTGGGAGATTTCGGCTGGGAACCACCCATGGGATTACCCGGGTTATAAGGGGAACTATTATTTGATGTAAGAATGAGATCTAGCCAACTTTGCATGTTTTCTGTACATCTCTGTAACTGAGACTGAAGGGATGAGGAATGATTGATGATATCTCGATAAAGATTAAACGAACACAACATAATTATTTATTTATCTTTGTTATATGACATATAAAATATTGATATGCCGTACAATATCAAACCCATACAATATATAACTGATACTCTGTCAGTTAAGAGAAAATGACTAAATGGTAAAAATGATGACAATGATGCCAATGAATTAATAAATAAATCAATCATTGAGTCGGTGATTGAATCAATTACGACCAATCAAAACAATGATCAGTAAAATAATTTATCAATTCATTAAGAAATCTAATAATAGGAGAAATCAGTCAAAAAAGTAGTGAATCAGTCAATCAATCAGTCAATCACTCAATCTATCAATCAATCACTCAATCTATCAATCAATCAATCACTCAGTCTATCAATCAATCAATCATTACCTTAATCAATCCAGTAATCTAAAATAAGTAATTCAGTAGTATTAATTATCACACCAATAATAAAATACAAATTAAGAATATGGAATGATATAAAATACCAGGCCTAAGTTCAATGTCTATCCTTTGTATATTAGAACAGAACAGAGCACAGTCAAATTTACAATTCTGAAAATAAATGCAACTCATATTATATAAACACTTAATGTCAATGTAACAGAGCGTGCATTATAGATTGGAATGATTCAAATACAAATAATTTCAAAAAAGATTAATTAATAAAAATCTTAATTCAAATCACTTTAATAATTTGGCAATGGTTATCATTAAGACTCTAAAGCTTGAACTAGTTTTAAAGTTAATTTTAGGACAAATTTGAATAAAAAGCACAAAGCATGAGGTTACTGCTTGCAGTCGATTGGTCTAAGCTATACTTGTTTACATAATATAATGTTAATAAAACACAGTGTCCTTGTGTGATTTAATTTGAATTAATACATAAATATTAAAATTAAATATGTCTATTGGTAAAAAAAGTGAGCGATTATAAACAACAATATATTGCGTTAAATTTCAGTATAACTGTTTTTATAACATAATATTCATGATGATGACAAAAATGATAATAATAATGATGATGATGACATAATGATAATAATGATGAAGCTTACAGCAAAGCCAACAAGCAGAGATCTTGGTTGTCTGTCTCCAGTTGTGTTAAATAATAACATTCTGATAACATTACCTCTGTAATTAAACGGAAAGCTTTAACTAATTATAATAAATTAATAATTATTAATTAATAACAATTAATTAAATAATATTAATAATAATTTGTAAAGAGCATCCTTGTAGACCTCTCGTCTAACCAGCTAGCCCATGATTCAATAGAGAGCATCTAACATGACATCATTTATTCCGCAGACATTTAAAGTCACATTAGCACAAAGAACTGTTTTAAATTGGGAAAATAAATATTGACTGATGAGTGAACGATTGACTCTTAAGACAGAGAAGTAAATATTTTTCCTTTCGGAATGTAAGGGGGGGGGCAAGCACGTTACTAATTATTGCTGATGAATAAATTATGATAATATATGATTATGATGATGTTCTTATTTAGAAAAATAATGATAATTATAATGATGTAATTGTTTACATCATTTTAATTATCAATTACATCATCGAAATGATGACATTAATATGATGATTTTTTTTATAAAATTATGATATGATTGGGATGATATAAGTTGATTTTTTAACATCTGAAACTATTACACAGTACAGTATAACTGACCCTAAAATCTTTGCCTCTGATTCAGCCTCTGATATAAACCACTCAGAACACGCCTGTAAAATAGTCAACAAAATGAGTCAATTTATACGAGTCATTTATAACTAACGAGTCAATTTATTTATGAGTCATTTATAACTTATATATGAGTCTATTTGCTGCAATTTTATGACATTTCTAGTAGTAGTAATAGTGATGTGCTAACATTATAAATTAACGCAGTCAATATATAGTTATGAACCAAGTAGAAAATGAATACAACTGGCAATTAAGCTACACAATAACTGCACAACAATCACAAGTAATGCCCAGACAATGCTCACAATAATTTGAGCATTTTAAAACACAAAATGATACTGATATTAAAGATGATTATGATGTTATAAATGCTGATAATGATGATGATGCTACCTGAATGCTATCACTAGTATGCGCCCCATCTAGATAGTAAGTCACATTAGGTCCACTTATCTTCTGACATCTGCCTGGCCAATTACAAGCCTGCAATCCTAACAGGTAGAAATAAGAGAACTAGCAACAATTACTTTATGTATTGAGTCGATCAGGCGCACTAGTCATCTCTGTGATATAGTCTTATATATATTTATTCTATATAGGTTCTTTATATAAACATATTTATAAAAAAATTTATATAAACATATTTATATAAACATACTGCTTATATTTCATTGACAGAAAATAGAATATTAAATTTTGCATCATTATCTATTATTACATAATATTATTAGTTAAATAAAAGCTTCTAAAAGAATCTTTTATTTTACAATTAATTTCAGAAACACATTGCAATAACAAGTTGCAGTAACAAAAACTTTAATACCAGCTAGCGTCTTATCTGAGAGGGTAAACACTGGCGCTTCCTTCACTACACCACCAGAGGGCGAGGGTTCAAATCCTGCCTTGTCTAAACTGTTTTGTATATCAGTCTCTATCAGGTCTAGGTAAGTGGTAAAATGTATAAAATATAAGTCAAGAAAAAACTTGCATAAATTAAAAGAAAATTGATATGATAATTCCTATTTGTGAAACAGAGTCTTTATTTATATTCATTTTGCATTGAATTCATCTGATAAATCATTGTGCTGTGTGTGTAATAAATGCAGAAATAGATACTATATGAATTCTATGAAGTATTGAAGAATCAGGTACAGTAGTCACTCGGGTGCTGCGGAACAATGCACTTTTTACAGACCTTTATTTCGGCTGTATAAATGATTAGTACTATGACTTAAAATCAAAAGGTTTTGGGTTTGATTTCTATGGGTTGCAATATTTCGATGCTTGCTGCACCCTTTAGTGCAACGCTTAAGACATGCAAATCCTGCGTCTTTGATGTCTTTCAAGTGCAGAAAATAAGAAATTAATTACAAGACTATAAAAATAGAGTTTATATTAAATTAAGCAAAATAATTATTATATACTGTATATATCTAAATGGTTACCGAGACAAAACAGCCCCAAATTCAATAAAATAATAAAACTGATCTGTCAATTCATTTTGGGGTAGATTTTTCAGCCATTTTGTCATTATGTTAAAGTAATCACCTGGGTGACAATGTCTAAGCCACAACTGACAGAGTTGTAAAGCCAGAGAGGCATTTAGAGCCTGGGGTATGCCTGGTATACCTAGGGTCAAGTCTCCGCCCCCTAGACTGTATGATGAAAGGGGCGGGGCCAAGTACAAGGTGGCCTGGCAATCAAATATATTTCATTGTTACAAATGTCACATCAGCATTAATGTATCTATTGCTATTCGATTATAAACAGCAATATTCAATTTTTAAGTAATAGCGAGAAGAAAAAATCATTTTTTTTAATAATAACTACATGTATTTGGTTGTTGAAAATGTAACATCAGCACAAGAGATCACTTAGTATTGCATATATGTTATACATTTAATTCATGCATGTACAGTAGTATACAGTATTGTACAGTAGATAGCATTTAACTGTATAATATTTATACTTAGTACAATACAAGTTCATCACATTCATACATGGTGTACATTCATCACAAAAATCAGTGATGGATGAACACTTAAACACCCAACACAATTGTCAATAGATCATTTACAGCTGCAGGCAACGAATGAATTAACTAACTTGCCGCACCCTTTAGCAAGTTGTTTAATTTGATAGATATCTTTAATTAATTGCGTTTATTAATAAATAACCTAGGCACTAACTATACAGATATAAGGTAGAGTTGAACTTTTAAGAAAATTAATTTAAAAATTAAAATTACTTAGAAAATAAATTAAATAAATTAATATAAAATCTATGGAAATTATTTATCAATTACAGTGTTTATACTATAAATTTTAAAAAACTTCCTTCAATTAATTAGTAATACTAAACACAAGCAGAACATAACTTGTTGCACCCTTTAGTAAGAAGCTTAATCTTACATTATCAGCCGCATTATTTAAACAAAACTTAAATTAAACAAAACATTGTGTTAAATTAAATTTGAATTTATTCTATATCTAAGAAAATTGAGTATAATTTTAATAAAATTCTCAAAAGAGTTGACACCTTTTTTTCCAGAGCTCTGTCATGAAGAACTTGTAGAGCGGTTACAGGTTGTGAAACAGTGACTGCAGGAACACCAGGCTACAGAAACAGAAACAGCGTTCCTTTGTTTCTTTTTAATAATTCGTTTCTTTGAAATAGAGAAACTCATGCAATATTTAAAAGACATTCAAATATTGCTTAACATCACATTTAAAGTTAATTTAGCTAAGGTTAATATTAACGTCTGGATTACCATAGGATATGAATGATGTCTCAGACTTAGCTGTCAATTTAAGTATCTTACTAAAGGATGCTGCAAGTTAGAGAAATATTGAGCTGTCACGGGATTCGAACCCGAACCTTTTGAATCCAGTGAAGCCTTCTGACTACTGTTCTTGACTTTTAGCATCAATTTTCTGCATAAAAGTTATCACTTACTAATTACTTACTGTTGCTGCTTATTCTTTAACAATAAAGTTTCAAAACAAGTAACTAAATGCCAGACTAATTGATGCTTATTGTCATTGCTTGGTGAAGTGGTTAGACCATCAGACTCACATCCAACAAGAAAAAGGTTTGCATCCTAATACTGTATAACCCACAAATTTCTTTTCTTTTTACAATTTTTCTTTTATAATTTATATCAATATTTTCAATACTTTGCAATTTCTTTTTTTCGTAATATCTCTTAACACGCTTGCTGCATCCTTTGCCAAATTAATTTATAACGAAGGCCATGAATAATGAATATTTTTGACAATTAATAAACATTATTATATTAAAATTTATAACAAAAAACGCATATGATACTAAAATATTTAAACAGTATTAAAATATCAATGATTTATTATTGTAATGAAATATACAAATTAAATACAATTGAATAAGTTGCAAAAATTAACCTAATTTTACAGATGAAGTAAGCAAGGTTATGAAAATGTAGACAGACGACCAGTAATCATACTATACTAGCCTTACAAGCCTATTTAAGTACGAGATCTAGTTCTTAGAATTTGCAAAGGCAATTATAATTAAAGTCTTAATTATATATTATATATTAAAATACATTAAGAATTGACTATTTTTAGATTGATTATTTCCAGTTGTATTAAACACCTAAAATTACAAGTTAACTTTTTTTAGCAGCGGATTAGATATTCTACTTATGTCATAAATACCTTAAATATCCCAGTTTTATGCCAGGCTATTTCTTCTATTGTGTCACCCAGAACTGAGGTGTGATCTATACCCAGGCTAGAGACACCGCACACCACTGGTGTGCTGAAATATGATTGGTTAGAAATACATCTATATTGTACAAGTCTGATTTATAAATAATGATTATGTATAGGATTATGTTCAAATTTGAGATGAAGACAAAGGGGGGGGGAAGCTCAGATAATAATTGACATTCTCTATTAAAATTCGTGCAGTTCTAAATATAAATTCTAAAAATACCTCTTTCAAAAGAGTTTCTAAAATTTATTGTTAGGATTAACATTAAGATTAGGATTAGGGTTACAGTTAGACACTAACCTTACTCTAACTCTAGCCATATCCTATAAATTTTTTAGAACTATTTTTAGAAAAGCAATTTTTAGACACGTTATATTTAGAAAATAGAACAAACTCAATTAGAGAATGTCAACATGCTGCCCGGAGGCAAATCTGAAAACCCACTGCAAGATTTTGCAATAAGGTGTGTCTTAGAAGTGTCAATCATATAAAAGTAACTTTCCATATTTTTATTTATTGAAATTAAAATTAAATTAAATTCAAATTAATTTAATTTAAAATAAAATAATTAAATATTAATAAATTACACATAGAATTAAATTGAGTTCTATATATGATGCTGAAATTTAGCGAAAAGGCTTTTATATGATTGACACTTCTAAGCCACACCCTATTGCAAAATCTTGTAGTGGGTTTTCAGATTTGCTGCTCGGAGTCTAACTATAAATAGATTTTCTTTAATTTGACCAAATTTCATTCAGTTAAACTATTTTATACACAAAAAGTTTCTAGAACAATTTCACATATATCAAATATCAAAGTATTTCCAAAAAACATATACAAATCCGAAAATAGTCTAAGTACAAAAATTTAAAATTTTTTTAAAAAAGATCAGATTTGTTATGTATCAAAAATATTGGTCTACAGATTTTACATCTATGACAATTCGTCTACAGACACTTGATCTACTGACATTTGATCTACTGACATTTGATCTGCTGACATATGATCTACTGACATTTGTTCTACTAGAGCTAGGGTTAGGATTAGGGTTACATAAAGTGTTAAGTTTAAGATTAATGCTATTAATAGGGTTAGGATTAAGTTTAGGGTATACCAAATGTCTGTAGATAAATGTCATAGATGACATAAATGTTTATAGATCAATTGTCATGGAATCTTCTTGATACTTACCGTACTATATTAGTCGAGTCATATTCCCCCCCTAGGCCTACTTCTAGTATAGCTACATCTACCTACAGTTTAATACATCAATTAAATCAATAAACTTAATATTCAAAATAATAAACACAATTTGTGCAAACATACTACAAAATATTTATTTCCTAATTTAAGCATTTATTTCTAATATCAGTCGAGATCAAATTTGTAAACTTGAAACTCGTACTTTTTAGAAAAATAATAAGTAAATTTAAGCAACAACGTGGCAGTTTGTAGGCAGGGTATCCCATTAACCAGAGCATTGCGTTGTGTGTGCGTGCATGTGTGCGTGCGTGCGCGTGCATGTGCGTGCATTTGTGTGTATGATCTGATTGTCATATATATATTCTGTAAGTGTCTGGTTCCTATAGACCTTCATGTACTTGTTGTATTCTGTCAACTAATGTCAAATAAATTATTAGTATTATATGTACTACAATTATGATAATTATGAAAACGACGATGATGATAATGACGATGATGACCTTTTCATGATGAAAGACATAGAAGGCCATGACAGTTAAGAACTGGAAATATACAGGCATAAGTCCATCATGAGCTTCCTGTAGAAATAGAGATTAAAATAAGATTGAACAAAATGTCATATAATATAATAATAATAAATTTAGAGAGAAGAATTATTTACATATTTATAGATAATAATTTACAAAAAATTACTTATTCACAAGAGGTGTTGCTTTAAGTAAGCACTGAACCAACACCTCCAGTGAATAGGTTTAAGAAATAATAAACAGACAAGTTAAGAAATAGATAGATAGATAGACAGTCAGACGGAGAAAAAAAACAGAGAAACTGATAGACACTCAGACAGACAGAGAGATAGATGGAAAGACAGACAGTCAGATAAATACACAAACAGATAGAAACTCCGATAGACAAACAGATGTATAGAGAGATGAGCAGTAAGAAAGACAGACAAATGCATGGACAGATAGACAGATAGACAGAGAGAGATAGAGATACAATGATGCAAATTATACAAGTAAAGAAACCTTTAGAACGTATAATTTAATGTAGTTGACATACCGAAATAAATAAAATGACAATAAAAGACTAATTAAGGATCTCAGGTTCAAGTCCTGCGCTCTAACCACTTCATCACTAGACTACACAATCACTTGTAAAATTAAGTAATACTTAGAGAAATAAGACTTGAATAATTTACATGATTAACATAATCATTAACTAGCTTAATTAATTCTTAACATGAGTATCTCTTTATTGTATCGAGTTAAAAGTTCACTCATCACTTAATTTCTACCTAGCTAGATCACAGCTAAATAGTCTTTTAGTGCTGAAGTGATGTTGACAATCAAACAACAAACAAATCTAGCAGTTAATTTAAAGCTAAACATAAAAGATTGATATACACCTTTGTATCAGTGAGTCTGTCATAACAGATCCAGAAATATCGAGTGAACGCTTCCTTAGACAGACTCTGTCCATTTATACGAATCCTCTCCCTAACCTCTACAAGATGAGGCGAACTAACAGACAAAACATACAGTAGTTGAGGCTTAGAAAGTTAATTATAAAACTCTTAAACAAAAATAGCTGTTGCTAAGTAGAATTTTCTCTAAAAGTTGCAGCAATTGATGATTTATATAAATGTAATAATGTAAAATTCAAGAATACAAATTAGGACTCAGTATTACTTAATTGTTCCACGACAATTCATCAAGATACAAACAAATAAATAAATAAACATCAAGTGAACAAACATTTAAATACGTTGAGATATAAAAAATCTATTAAGAAATGTGCCACGACATTTGGTCTACCAATATTTGATCTACCCTAACTGTAACCCTTACATTAATCCTAACGTAACCTTAATTCTAACCAAAGACTTAACCTTAACAATAACTGTAAACAAACTCCTAAACCTAACCTTAACACTAACCCTAGCCATAATGTTGCAGTGAACCGAAATGTTGATAGACATATTGTCGTAGACTAAATGCCTGTAGACAAATTGTAGAGGCATCATTCTTACTATATTTTAATCTCAGTTTATTTATATGTTTGTTTTCTTGTTCCTTTGTTCATTTATATTTCTCTATTTGTTTGTTTATTTGATGCTTGACAATGTCACAAATGTCTGTCAATTTTATAATCTAAACGTTTGAATGAAACTAAACTCTTATCTGTTGTCTGAAGGTTGCCTGTATGCTGTTCCGAGATGTAATTTAATATCATCAAATGCTGTTAGGTCTCGAGACCAGGTCTTGTCTCGAGACCGCCTCGAGACCAGCTTTTGGTCTTGGTTTCGGTCTTGAAGGGTCAGGTCTCGGTCTTGAAAAAATTTCAAGACCTTGAAATCTTCTTGATTAAAATTTCAAGATTGAAATCTTGACATTTTTAGCAAATATTAGCAAAAATTGTTGGCAAAAACCATGCAAATGCAGATAAAAAGTAATATTATGGTGTTCAATTTAAGCAGTCATTTCTGATTCATCCATTATCAGTTATAGGGAAAATCGAAAAATAAGCGCAAAGATCTGTGTGTTTACATTTCCGTTTTTGCTTTCACATGTGTTAAAATCTATTAATTGAATCTAGCGTAGTATACTAGTAACAAAATCATGTTGCTAATATATGTATTACAGTATAAAAAAGTAGCAAAACTATTAAAATAATATATAAACAATGTATATATATTGAATGTATATATAAACCTGATCGTCTCCTGGACACATAGAATTATAAACTTGAACTTAATGGGAGATTTCTGGCACTGGTTCCAATTATGAATTGTTACATATAATTAATATTCATACGAATGATTAATATGAATAGTAGGTTTTTATATTACAATAATTTATTACAGTTTAATACAAAATTAGAAATAATATCAATAATCCTAATTGCATTTTACTATTTTATAACCGTTTTATGTGCTTGTGACAATATTAATGATGTTGATTAGCCTCTGCTTGTGACTGCACATTGTGTCAAATGTTGCATTTTGTTATATTGTGAATGTGTTGCAGTTTTGTGCAATAAATATATGGTAGTAACAGTGTTTCAATTTTGTGAGTAATGTGCTAACGAAATAAATACTCACTGTAACTGTTTATTGTGTCTGATGTATTTTTGGAAAATTTCGCTTTGTATTATATATAATAAGTCTCTAACGTTTGATGGGTGGTCCTTAACAAGTCTTGAATAGACCTGGTTGTTTTGATTTTGATCTAAGTTTTTTTTATGTCTCAGTCTTGGTTTCGGAGCACCTGGTCTTGGTCTCGGTCTAGGACTCGAGCTCATGGTCTCGGTCTTGGTCTTGGTCTCGAATCATCAGGTCTTGGTCTCAAACCATCAGGTCTTGGTCTTGGGTCTCTAACCATCAGGTCTTGGTCTTGCCTTGGTATTGACTGAAAAGGTCTCGTTAACATCACTGATCAAATGTTGCCTTTATATTGCCTCAATGTTGTCTCTATATTGCCTCTATATTGCCTCCATATTTACTCTATGTTGCCTCTATGTTGCCTCTATATTGCCTCTATATTGCCTCTATATTGCCTCTCTGTTGCCTCTATATTGCCTCTATGTTGCCTCTGTGTTGCCTCTATATTGCCTCTATGTTGCCTCTATATTGCCTCTATATTGTCTCTATATTGCCTCTATGTTGCCTCTATATTGCCTCTATGTTGCCTCTATGTTGCCTCTATGTTGCCTCTGTGTTGCGTTTTTGCCCTGCCTGCAAGTTGCCTCTATGTTATGTATCTGTTTTGCCTAGCTGTATTGTGTCATGTTGCTGGTATATTATTTAATAATATAAAACATTGCCTGCCTGTTGAATATATGTTGCCTGTATGTAATTTCTATGTTGCTCTGATTTTACATCAAGATTGTATATTGTACTCTATCATTTGTAACTGTCAAAGCTAAAAAACTTCATATTTTTATATAAATCAATTAATAAACACATGCAACTCGTCTACAGAGCCTGTGAACTGACCTATAAAAACCAGTCTTGAGCCCATGACCTCTGAGAATGCTCTCACAATAGGCACACGTTGACCCTTTGCCCTTTGTCCCACTTACATGAATTACTGACAGTCTATCTAGGTCATCTAACTGCAGAGATATTACTTCTGTAGTAAGATGAGGGAGATTGAAAGTGAGAGGAAGAGGGAGAGGGAGAGGGAGAGTGAGAGGGAGAGGCAGAGGAAGAGGAAAAGGTTGAGGGAAAGGGAAAAAGAAAGGGAGAGGGAAAGAGAGAGAGACAGGAAGAGGAAGAGGGAGAGAGGAGGATAGAAAGGGATAGAGATGAAGAAGAGAAGGAGAGAAAAAGGAAAGAGAAAAAAGTTGTCTTACATTGAGACCAACTCTTTCTACCATAGAGATGATCTTAAAGAGAGCGGTCGCTCGGTTCTCTTCTCTTGTTGATTTGTTCAATTCTCGAACTTGAGCGCCAGACTGAAGAGTGTTAAGTGTCTTCACTGCTTCCTATCAGCATTATCATCATCATTATTATTATCATTATTATTATTATAATCATCATCATTATTATAATTATCATATTAATCATTGCTATTAACGTCATTATCATTATAACATTAGAACCTTGTCAAAATAAAAAATATATATATGAAGTACTAAAAATGAATTAGTACATGACAACGGCCACAAGTATCACTGAACAGAGCATTGTGTAACTAACTGTCTATAAACGCCCTTGACAGTCACACTTGTACATTTTCTTTGTTTTATAACTTTAGACAATTATGTACTTGCTTGTTTGCTTGTATAATAAATATAGCGTTCTGTCATTTGATGCAAATTATATACAAAACATTCAATAAAAAATTCATTAGTTAACGTAAGATTGGTAAAATTTATAAACAATAATTATTTGAACTCTATGTCTAACCACTATAGCAAAATGACCAATATAATATCGGTAATCATCACCAATAATCTCAAATACTCCGCGTGGATCAGTCGATCGATGCCATTCTCTATATTCCAATAAATGTGAATCAGCAAGCAAGAATACGATGAATCCAGACCTTCTGTTATTCACAGAAAGTGCTTTTAATTCGTTACAATATTTGTATTGAATGTATTGAATAGATTGACAACTGTACAATTACCGCATGATTTAATTATAAATAATTCATTACGGAATTCATTCCCAGAAGTTAAACTAAGTATTGAATACGTATTTAAAAATTAGTATCATAATAGCATAGAATACAAACTTCGTATGATCTGTCCATCTTTTATTTGGCACACAGGATGATGCCAAATTAAACGAAACTAAAGACAGGGCTATAATATGCGCAGCTTATTCTTTAGTCAATTGACAGCTACACGACAACAAGTAAAATATTTCAAATGACAATCAAATGTTTAGCAACTGAACAAATCGATATCTGTATATAATTTTAACTTACTATCAGGGGAGGGGACGCCAATTCTTAATTCATGATCTTTTAAATTTTAAGTTTTATTATTCTAGAATGCTTTTATATTATGGCACTACATTGATGGAATGGTAAGAACAGAAACATTTTTATTCTGTTTATGATCACTGGATTGAATTTATTTCAATTAAATCAAACGATTCAATTATTTCAAATAATGATAACAATATGGGATCAATATTGTTATCAATCAGTGTTGCAGACAGAAGTAAAGCTGTATTTGCTGAAGGGTGCAACAAGTAGAGAAATGCAGACCTCTAACACTTGCAAGAGCGTCCGTCTTGACGAACCCCACTTATTACCAAATAGAGCTCTCGTTATATTTAATCTTTTATTATATATTTGAACAATCTCTTCAATATGAGATCGCCAGGTTAAGTGGTGATCCAAAATAACCTCAAGCATTCTAACTTTATTTTCAAAGTTAATTATTTTATTATAAATCAATACTTTTAGCATCTGAATATTTTTCTTTTTTGTAAACGCAATCCCAACACTTTTTTCAGAGTTCAACTTGAAATTTCATTTAATACTTCAAGAATTTATAATATTTAAATCTAGCTGGATATGATAGAAAATTTGTTCAATATTTGTCCCTGAACGCCAAATGGTACAATCATCAGCAAAAATAGCTTGGTAGGTATAGGCCTTCTTTGATAGTTGGGGTAAATCATTGATCATAACCAGAAATAATATAGTACTTAATGATGATCCTTGGGGAGTACCATTTTCATTTGTAAAATCTGATACAGAATTCCCGACTTTGACCATTGACTTTCTGTTTGATAAAAACTCTTTTATCGAATTTAATACGCAGCCAGTGATACCAATTTTCAGTCAATAATTCTTTTACACTTTTTAAGTTTTAGAAGTAGATCATCGGTCCACATTAGGTCAAAAGCTCTACTGAAATCGAGCAGGATTGCAACGATCAGGTTTCCTGCATTTATTGTAAATTCAGCTTCATTTTTAAGTCTAATGATTTGGTCAATAGTAGAATGGTTTTTCCTGAATCCAGCCTGATAAACATTAAAAATATTGTTTTTTTTCCAAACAAAATTTAAGGCAGTCAGATATTAACATTTCCACTACTTTTGAAATACAATTTGTTAAAGATATTGTTCAATATTTGTTCAATTATTATTGGTCTATAAGAGCTAAATTCGTTTAGGTCTTACTGGGTTTGAGTATCGGTTTAATTATACCGATTTCAGTGACGCCGTCAGACTATAAATATTAGCAGGTCATTCTAGGTCGGATGACTTATAAGGCAGGTCAGATCCAAATCCTATAGATGTAATTAAATTGAGCTAAATTGCTGAAAAC
>JAQIXG010003331.1:0-15171 GCA_034700105.1 Oconnorella tubifera
TTTGCAGAAACGGTGAGAAACCTAAGTTTCAAATTTTATGTTTAAAATACTTTGAATAACTTTTGATTTTAAAGTTTCTTTCTCCATTTTTTCATACTTGGCGGCCCCCTAAAATGTGCCTAAATTTGTGGGCCCTAGGGAAATGCCTAGTATGCCTAGTGCTAAAGCCGGCCCTGTTTGGCAAACTGTGGGAATTTAACATTTAATGTTTTCTTTAATAAAATTCATCTAGACTTGTGAAAATTATACAAAAAGCTTCGCGCTGATGTATCCGCATTAAAAAGGACCATTCGTGTTTTTCTGTATTTATTGAGAACTGAATTTCCGAATACAAAGTATCGATTGCCAGGTAAATACCACTGACTAAATACCGGGTATATACAGAAGAAGCAACGCTTTGTTTCCGGTTTGAGCGAAATTATAATTTTGTGATAATTTTTATAAATACCATTATTTTTTAATTTAATTAATTAGTTAATTATATAATTTATTATTTTATTAGATAACGAGTCAACTAAAAGAAGAAAAAAAGAAAGTAAAAGAAGGTAAAAGAATATAATTTGATCCACGTACCTCGTGTAGTTTTAAGAAAACAAATAACGCTACATAAATATATAAGAAAGGACGAGGAATATAATAAATCAAGTCTCGTCGCGACATTCAAAATACATGGAGCATTTTTAAAAAAATTGCGTTTTAATCAGCGTTTTTTAAATTATCGCTTATTGAGAATGGCGATAATATTTGTAAAATAAAAGTAAAAGTGAGATAAAAGTTCTTTGAAAATAACTGAAAGTCTGATCATTCTCAATTACCCTAGTCATGAAACTAGTCATGATCCTGGACTATCTTTAACTCTGTCTCGGTGCGGTGCGAAGCTGAATGATAATTTGCTATTTATGAAACAATAAAACAATATAGCACCTTTTTCTATGAAAGGTGTTTTAGAGTTCTGGACTCGGAAATGACCGATTTCGGTTCGATTCTTATGAAAGCTTACTATAACTTGCTGCACCCCTTAGTAAGATGCTTATATATTATCAGCAACTTTTGAGAGTAATCAGCGATATATGCTTATACATAGTTCGGTAATCCAAATGCTAAACTTGTTGAGATGTTTGTCAGCTACTTCTGCTACATTAAAGATTAATTATAACTTGTTCTATAAAAGATTTTGGTCCAATTCAGTTTAAAATCGTTGCAAACCGATTTTGAATACTAACTATAACCCTTAACCCAAATTAGTAGCATTAAGGCATCAAAAATGATGCATTTATGAATAGTTAATGTAATTTATGTGACGTAATGTTAATTTTTGTATTTTTCTATCTTTGCACTTTCATTTCCTTGTAATTGTTGCACTAATTTGCTTTGTATTATGTCATATTTCTCTCTTTGATGATGAATAATTACGCCATACAAATCTTAATTCTTTAGGTATAAATTAATCATATTAACCTGTGCACAATTTTCTGAACTTTAATTCATTAATCTTAACACTAACTCTGTAGTGAATTATTACTGCAAGAATTTATTTCTTTCTATTTTGTTTTTACAGTTGATTCGTGACCGGATTATTAAAGATCTTGTAAGAAGAGATCTTGGAACAAGATGGGTAAAATCTCAAAGCCTCAGCGCAGTAATAAACACAAGAAGATGAAATCAATCGATCCATTCTATATAGGAGACAGACCAGTGGACAGGTCAGTCTATAGATCTATTCTATATAGGAGACAGACCAGTAGACAGGTCAGTCTATAGATCTATTCTACATGGAAGAGACCAGTAGACAGGTCAGTCTATAGATCTCTTCTATATAGGAGACAGATAAATGCATAGAAATCTCTTTGTGCTGATGTGCCTTTAATGAATAAACCAGGAAATAAATAAAAGAAATAAAGATTTTGTTTTGATGTTAATTTAATTAAGAAGATATTCATTGCTTAGTGCTGATGTGACTTTAATGAACAAGAAACCAATGAGATTTAAGCCTACTGTTTTGTGCTAATGTGACTTTTTATTATGCACAGGAACGCTGACAAGTTTAATTTAGCGCCTAAAAAGTTACATGAAGAGGAGTACATGGAGAGTAGAGAGAAGATAATGAGGGTAAAGAAAGATGTGATGAAGACGAGAGGGAAGAAAAAGAAAGACAGACTGGAAACATGTGAGGCACTTCAAATATAAATCAATATCGCTGACTTGCTGCACCCTTTAGTAAGATGCTTATAGTGACAGCTATTTCTAGTTCCTGTAATATGCTATAATATGGTAATGCGGACATTAAATTTAATTTTTTATTGTTTGAGAGCAGTTTTAGCTAGAGAGTACAAGTACAGAGACTCTGATAGCTGTTGGCTTAAACATCTTACTAAAGGGTGCAGCAAGTGATAGAGCACAGAGACTCTGATTGAAACATTGTACTAAAGGGTGCAGAATATTGTAAACTGTAAATGATTTATTGAAAGTTTGCTGCACTATTTAGTAAATTTCTTAATTCAACACCTCTGAAGGCCTCTGTACTTTATCACTTGCTGCACCCTTTAGTAAGTATTCGCAGTAAGCTTTTAATCGCAGTTTTTGATTGGTTAAAGATGACCTAGAAGGGATAATTGACAACCTATCAGAGACTGAGAGGGGCGTGTCCAGACCTATTAAAGTCACGCCCAGTTTTAGACGAGAGAAAGGAGAGAGTGAGACGTCATTTATGCATAGAGTAGATAGAGAAGTCAATGATGTCATCTGTAGAACACAGTTTGAAGAAAAGTTTAATGTAAGTAGCAATGAAACGTCACATCAGCACAAAAGAATGAATTGATTTTAGTCTCATTATTATTATAAGTCACAATTTCATTTCAACTGGGAATAAAAATGAGTTGATCACCAAATACACTGGATATTAGTTTGATTGTACAGCGAGATTTTGTTAGTTAAAGTCACATCAGCACTAATACTGGTTTTTATGGGGGGGATTTACGTTTTATCTTTATCCTCTTTGTGAATAAAATTGTTAAAAGATATTTTACCCTTTAGGAATAAAAGTGAGTTGTTACTTTTTACGTGCTGGCCCCGTCTGGCCCCGTCATTATCAAAGAAAATTATTTACTTCTCTGTGTTAAGAGTGAAGCGTTCACTCATCTTTTGATTTATACACACAATTCATGATGCTTTAACTAATAGACGTATTTGTGCTGATGTGACGTTATGACATCAATAACAGTGCTGGCTCCGCAGAGGGGGCGATAGGGTCGATCCTCCCCCCAAACCATATTTGACATATTGTTTTTTAATAGATTCATTGCAAGCTTGCATGCCTTTGTATAGATTATTACTGTTTATAAAATGTTAATATTTTGCAGATTGGTGAAAACAACGATGATGAACTGTTTGGAAAAAGTAAAAAACTGAAACGTGACGATGATGATATAAAAGTAAAGAGCAAGGAGTAAGTATTCGACGGTGAAGTGGTTAGAGCACCAGACTTGAAGCAAAAATTACTGAGTTGGATTCAAAGTGAATCACAATATTTGGCTGAATTGCTGCACTCTTTAGTCTTTTTTCTGTTTAATTTATATTTTTAATATATTGACAAGCACTCACGCATGCGCGAAGACACATCCGCACACACACGCACACACATGCACTTTAGACAGCAGAGAAATAAGTACAACTAGCCATGCAGACAGACAGAGATGCATATATATTATATGCACATATAAAATGTGCATTAAGCAATGATAATAAAAATTTCAGTCGATTGAAAGAAAAGAAGAGAAAAATGAAAGAACGAAAGAAAGAAAAGAATTTTGATAGACTTGGTGGTTTTGCAGCTTTGAAGGGTTAGTGCAATTATTCAGCTCAGCTAGAAACGCTAACATCTAAGTTAACTGTTAATGCAACTATTAACTCTTAAAATGAACTCTTAAAGCGTACTTGTTAGCAGTTAAGGCTTAACACTAATCATCAATTGTACTGTAAAGTTAATATGTTATGTTTAGCTCTATTAATTTAAAGAGAAGCAAACAAACGAGCAAAAACAAATAATTGAACAACATATAACAGAAACAAGAGAAGAAACAAGCAACAAACAGCTGAGAATATAAATGAGCACCAAACATGCTAACAAACAATGCAGCACAAGAAATGTCAGTCTAGTCAGATGATGATGAATGACAACAATGATGACTATGATGATGATGATGCATGATGATGATGATATGTTTAGATGAAGTAAAGTTTGGTGAGGTGGTCCATCAGCCTCCAACTCTGACAGTAAAACCAAAGAAAGCAAAACAAGACAACGACACAATGGTACCTCTAGTCCTGTCTCTTTGTTGCTCTGTCTCTGCTTGTTGTCTGTCTCTGGTTGTTTCTTTGTCTCTTCTTGTTTCGATGCTTTTTGTTCACTTGTTTGTTTCTTAATTGTGTGAGTGTTTAAGTTCTTGTATGTCTGTTTCTGTGTTTGTTTGTATGTCTGTTTCTGTGTTTATTTGTTTGTACCCGTTTGTTTGGAGTTGAATAGCTGTGTGGAATATAGAGTTTAGAATAGTTTTATTGCTTGTGTCACATCAGCACAAATGTGGCTATGTAGTGATGCTTTGTAAACTTGCCCAAGTGATGAGTGAACTCTTATTAGCATAGTAAGTAACTTTAGGAATGACGTGGCAAGCGCTTGTAATATTGTAAGTTTTCTATAAAATGAAGAATGAGTAGAGAAAATTTACTACAAATATTCATCAAGAGACTTTTAAACCTTTTCAAAATCAGATGGAATCTTTCAGCCCCCCCTCCCCTTTTAATTTTTGACTTGAATAAAGCAGGTTTTATGAATTTACAGCTAGGCTCGAGAGAATTACTGCTGTCTGCTCTACTGAGAGGAGAAGGAGAGAAAAAGAGCAAAACGACTTCAGAAGTTGTGACAATGTCTAGACCTGTAGGGAAAACTATCAAACGAAAGCTAATGTCAGAGAGAGATAGAGAAATAATGGACAGAGAGAGAGAGAGAACGATAGAGTTGTATAGAAGGATGAAAGGGACAAGTAGACAGACTGATAGATAGACAAATAGATAGACTGACTGATAGATAATTTAAAGATAATTGAAATCAACTTTCTTATAATTTTAATAATATAAAACATTTTCTCCAGTTCTTGCAATAGATAAACAATCAATAAAATAAGGCTTATAATTACTTTACATCTCTCATTCTTAATGTTATGTGTTGCTTGCGGTCACATCAGCACAAATGAGTCTATTTAGTGATGCGTTATGAACTATTTCTATGTATAAACCAAGATGAAGTTTGAGCTCTTGGAATGTCGGGGCAAGCGCGTATAAAACTAGAACTGATTTGATTTATAAAGAAAAATCCTTTTTATATTTGAGGCAAGAAATACAATAATAATTATTATCAGGTTTTGCAGAAAATAATGATTTATATAATATGTACACCGATATAAAATAATAAAAATGTCAGGCTTAAAATTCACAAAACTGTCAATAAGCTCTTTACTAAAGGCTGCAGCAAGTAACAGAATCCGAATACAGATAATCTGATAGTTGTTGAATTTTTAGTCTTACTAAAGGGTGCACCAAGTGATAGAGTCCAACTATGGAGGCTCTGATTGCCGTTGAATTAAAAAGTATCTTACTAAAGTGTGCAGAAAATATGTACATACGGCACCTTACTCAAATGCATAAACTTTCGGTACTGATTCCAGCGCTCTAACCACCTCACCCTACCCCCGTTATAGTTAAGAATAATGACTAAGCACTGCATATTACACTCATTTAAGCATTCTGTTATAACTCTGTTGAACAATGCTAGTAACATAGTTACTGACAGTAACTTAAGCATATTTAAACTGAGTTAACTTTAAGAGTTAAAACACAAATTAACTACAGTTAAAGGTTTCCACTGTCCATTCATGACTTTTATCTGCTGTTAACTGTTCATAAATAGCATAAACGTCGTTACCCATAAAGTTAACTATTTTGTAACGTCTATGGTTAGCACTTGAGGATTCCACTCTCTCATTCATTACTTTGTATTCAGTTAATTTTCCATAAACTTAGTTAATGCTAATTGTTGACAGGTTACATTCCATTAAGACTTCTACTGTCCATTTCAATTGCTTTTTTGTATTCAGTTAATTCTCTTGATGACTTTAGTCGAGCAATATTTGAACCAAATGTTATCAAATAGGCTCCCTATAGAAAGTAATCACGTAATCTAATAATATAAGCAATTGAATATAGCTGAATTATTAAATGTTATTAATAAATTTATGATACATCTATTATATCTGTGTGTGTGTGTCTGTCTCTATATCTACAAATATCTATCTTTATATATCTATCCATTAATCTATTCATTCTATCAATTTTCATACCTACCCAGATATCAATCCATACACTGGTGATATATAATATACTATACATTACATATACTATATATACTATACGCTATACTATACACTATATATAGTATACACTATACTATACATATACTATATATACTATACACTATACGGTGATACTATACATTAACCTTTCCACCTATCAGTCCATCCATCCACCTATCCATCCATCCACCTATCAACCATCAGTCCATCCACCAATCCATCAATCGATCCACCTATACATCACTCACCAGTCCAAGTACAATCAACAGTGATCCAGCATATGCGAAACAGAACATTGGTCCTGCATCATAGACTTGTTGACAGAATATACTCAGATCCACCTCATCACACAATCCAACATTATCATAGCCTAGGGTAAAGTTCTGATAGATTCCTAAATACAAGAAATAATAGAATATTTCATTTATTTCTTCACAATAAAAAATATATCGTATTTTGACTTTATATACTGTATTTGGACTTGACCCTGTGTGCGTGTCACTCTTGGCCATGAGATGCCTTAGGCAATTAATAGACTATAGGCTACAAGCTGCAGTCTATAACTACAGTTTTGTAATTACAGCTACAGTTATAATCTTTAATTGTTTACAAATTAATGACACTCTCTATCAAGGATCAATTTCCGAAAATACTTTAACATTTGCAAAAAATATTGTAATTTGCTTTGGATAATATAGTTAGAATTTTTTTGTCAATTGCTATAAATTAAGATTTCATTCATCAGAGGCTGCTGTTGTGTATTTGCTTGCTATTATAGTAGGCTGACCAGAAATTAATAATGAAAAACGGGACAATTTTTTATCAAAGGATTTATATAATTTTATAAGTTTATATAATTAGCAATGATATAAACTTATAAAATAACTATATATATTTAATTTTTTGTTTCAACCTTAGCTTTCAACCTAAAAAATATATTGTTCTGTTCTCAAAATCACTCTAATATTTGCATTTGTATTGTCTGCTGAAAAAGCAATAATTTTTCTGTCAATTTGTATTTTCTAAAACATCCACTACATAATCAGACAGTATTTGAGATGTTTCTCGTTAACTTTCTTTTTAGTTATAACCAAATAAGTCAATTATCCGCAATGTCAAACAAGCCAATATAACCCACTAGGTCAAGTGTCTGCAGAATCAAACAATCAAGCATACATTTATTTTCATCTTTTCTATTTTTATCTTCTTTTTTTCTTTCTTTTTTTAACAGACGAAAACGTTAGTACTTTATTTTTAACTCCACTCTTTGGACCTGATGGCACAAAATATCTTACAAGAACTTGCAAAAAGTTTACACTGTTATGATTGGAAGCATCACAAGAGACAGAGACAGACATTGCAGCCCCAAGATCCTGTTCACGATTATGAATTGACAGTGAAGCAAGAACATTTGTTACAATAGCTTCAGTTGTTGTTCTGGCACAAGTAAATTTTGAACTAAACATTTTTCTGACAAGCTGTGATATGCAGTCCATGGATCGGAAACTTTGACTGTAGCGTATGGTACGATATGTATCCGTACCTTTAGCAGCCACTAAATTATATTCTTTCATTCCTGGTTCTTTAGCTGTGTATTAATTTGTTAATGTTGAAGAGCTTGCACGTGCATAAGAGCAACCTTGTGTTTCTTTGTGGAAATGTGGTCAGTGATATCTGATCTACCACCATGAGCAACAGAAAAAGTTGAAACGCGGACATTGCAGAATGCAGTACTGTTGTCAGTGGCACTACTGGACAACTGGACAATGGAAACTCAGCCTTGAGTTCGTATTAGAAATAACTGTTTAGTTTTGCCATTTTTTATGTTACTGTTAAACTTTTATTTTTCACAGAAACAAATAATTATAATAAAAATAATATAATTGAATCCTGGATTAACTCTTAATCTGAGATTAAATCTCATTAAAACCAACAGTTTAGTTTGGCTTTGGCATCGTGTTAGAGTTAGACTATTAGAGCTACAGAGGTAATTCATGAGTAGGCCTATACGTTTTAATTTGCGTCTGCGCAACTGGGCATTATGATTAATATAATTTACATTTTGGAGAAAATATTACTTTTTATTGTACAATCTTCGTTATTAATTTGCAAAAATGTATTTTTTATTTATAAAAAAATATACATTGTACAGAACTACGATAACGCTGTTTACAAAACGACTGAAGTAGAATTATGAAGAATAAAATTGAATGAAGATGCTAAAAGCTTCAATTTAAAGCATTTTTTACAGAAAGGTTGCCGTTTAAGTTACGGTTACCAAACAGTGACAATTCATCAAAATCTGGACATTTATAGGGTTTTGCCAACATTTCCCGGCAGCAAGTTGCTTTAAATAGGGACTGTCCCGGGAAAAACGGGATGTCTGATCAGCCTATATTATAGAAATAAAAAAATTCAAATTTTTATAAATTAAGGATACTCTCTCTCATGGATCAATTTCTGACGGGTTATAGCATATACATATTAAAAAGTATATACATATATATTATATATGTATAATGTCAATTGCGATGGGTTATTGCTAGTATTTAAATAACTACGTAGTATGTAAATGACATCTAGTATGTAAATAACTATCTACAGTATTATATGAACAACTTATCCAGTATGTAAATAACTACATAGCATATAAGCAAGTACTTAGTATGGTATTGTATCATTAATTAGAGTATGTACATAAAGCAAACTAACCAAATCGACTCAGATTAAGACAGTAGCCCTCAAAGAACCAATAATCTCTTCTAAATATTTCATGCTGACAAACGCTGTTAACCATTATGTAGACGAATATCGGCATTGCAGTAAAATAAGTCACAGCCATCCATCCCAAATTTATTAGATACGTCAACAGCAGTAACTGTAACAATGGAAATAATAAATCTCATTTGTAGCTTAATGTCACATCTGCACTAAAGAACCATTCGGTATAGAACGCTTAGAAACCAAGTGACGAGTGAAAGACAGACTTTTAACACAAAGGAAGAATTAATTTTTCTTTGGGATAAACTAACTTTACTCACAAAGAAATATCGAGTCACTTTGGATCTAGTTTAACTATTATAAATTAAAGAAAGTGATTCAAGATATTAATTCTGTTACTAAATTAAGCAACAAATTGTATAAAATAGACAATCATTATAAAATGGACAATCATTTTATAATGGAACTCATCCCATAAGTAAAGATCAGCTGCTGAGAGCAATAAAACATCCAATACTACTTGATACCAGTAAGAAAGGATGTTTCTTGACTATGATGTATTTGAAATGAGCATTAGTGCTGACTGGGAAAGAATGATAAGTTTTGTAAAACAGTAGACATTCATATTCATGACTGAATAAGCCAGAGGTGTACATACAGTATATGACATTCTATATGAGACAAAATGACTAGTGCGCCTATGATCAGACACTTAAAACGTTTATAAATACCAATCCATATTTTAAACAAAGACTCTTTGTTCCTCTATATAATATACATAACAAAGTTTCTCGTCTTTGTTTCCATTTAATATAATAAAATAGTAAAGAAAAATACCAATCTTTGTAAAAACCGACACAAAGACTTCAGTAAAAGAATGTTCCCTGAATAATAATACATTTAAAGATTTAAGTCTTTTTTCCTGTACGTCTTCATGTGCTTTATAAAACCTATTGCATTCTTCCAATTAGACTAAATGAAACAAATCAATATATTACTATCAACAAATTACTTATGATATGATTACTATAAGGCTTCTAACCAAAAATGTTGTGACACCGCTGCGTTTAACGCAAGTAGCCGTCGCGCAGACATTTTCTCTCGTTCTACCGGTCGACAAGAACCCAAACAAGAGAAGTAATATTGCAAAGAGCGCCATTGTGATGCCTAGTATTAGGAATACTATTTGAATGTGGCGTAACCTGTTTAGACAAAACAAACAATTGGTGTTTACAAATAATTGCAACAAAGAATCTGCTGTTATTTTTAAAAAAATTGTACAGTTATTTTATTATGACTGTTTAATTATTTCCATGTTTGATTACGTGCCTGTCTATTAATGTATGTTTGTCTCGTTCCTTTATTTACTCTTTATTTTCTGATCGGTTCCTTTATTTGTTTCTTTCTTTGTTTTTTTCTGGGTTTGTTTGATTGCATGGTTATCGTGTTTGTTTGTTTTGTTTGTTTGTTAATTTGTTTCTGTTTTTTTCACTGTTTCTCATCCAAATATAAAAAAAACTCAAAAGATACAGAAAGACAGAGAGACAAACACACTTGCATGCAGACAATGCCACATATAGACTAAAAGACTTGTAATTTAAATAAAGAAAACAGACAAAAACAAAGATCAACTAGCAATAAAAGCTATAGTAAGAAAATTGAAATGAAAACCTAAAATTGAAATGAAAACCTAAAATCACTACAAACTGATTTCACTGGCAGCCATTGGCAGAAACAGTTCAAAAACCAAACACAAACACAAATTCACTAACAAACAGATAAAAACGACCCAAAAAATACTGAGACAAACAGTGAATGACGAATAAAACAGATAACAACACAGATAAAAACACAAACAAACTGAGATATAGATACCATACCAAGGCACTTGTACTTGAAAGAGATCTCTAAAAATGCCATTTATCGCTATGTCCATAGCCCTGAACCCAGTCGCACAAAACAGTCCTACACCAACACATAGTATAATGGTTGCAATAAGAGAACCGTATGGAGTACGACCCAGACAGTCGGTACAAGCTAAACACAGAACAATTATAACATCAGCAGAAATATATGGTGTTCGGACAATTAGTGATTTTTATAAATATTAGCATACATTGGTGTTAATAAAAATTGCATCTTTGTTTGACATTTTAAACTTTTACATTTATTTTAACCTTTACAACTATGAGTCATATTAATTCCAACATTAGTTCCAATATGCTACTGTTTGCTACATACTTGAATTAATGAGCAATTTCAATTTTATGGGCACTGTTAGTTTTATTAATCATGAAACTAGACTATTATGCAATCAACAAAAACTGTATGTACTGATTTGCATCTTGTATGGTTCCCACTCTACTATGAGGAGGTAGAGTGGATGGCCAAGTTTCTGAAGCCGTGATGGCTTTACTTCAAGAGTTCCATATTTCAGAGCAATTACTAACTTCAAGATCTAGCTGTAGCGATAAATAAGTGGTTTTCTATTTCAGTCTCCTTAAAAGAAGTTACTGAATTTGCAAGGTTTGTATCAGGTAACTTTAATGAAACCTTTCTACCTCGTTCCTTTGGAAGGTTTACAATGGCTTTGGTATGAGGTTGATTCGGGCTAACTGTGTAGGCTTTTGACCTTGGTGCGGGTGCGGCTTATGTAGAGCCATTCATATCGCAAAGTTCTGTACTCTCTGAAGACGATTCAGATAAGTTTTGCTGCGTCGGCCCTACACACACTTCCAGTCTCCAGCACAGGCCTGACGTACTGCTTATGGACTCCGAGCAGTGCCCGGCTGCTGGCGCCCCAGGAGACCAGCCGTCTGAGAAGATTGACTCTTTGCATGGCTTTCTTTGCTTTATCAAGGCAGTGTGCCCCCACGCTGTATTTCTGATCGAATTTCACCCCAAGCATTGTCATCTCAGCTTGCTCTGTAATAGTTTTACCAAACAAAATTAGCTCATATGTTTCGTTTTGATAAAGAAAGTTGATCAGTTGGATGTTAACTACGTTCAATTTGCTCCGCCAGATGGGAGCATCATAGCTCAAGATCTTTGAGTACTCGACGAAATCGCATGTAATTATGTGTCATCTTTCTGGTCATTGTCCACAGTCTAATATCATCAGCAAACTGACCAGCGTTGCACTTGTTCGTGGGATGAATAGGCAAATGCTTCATCAAGTTTTTAAATGCTTTATCATTTATGTAAATCAGAAACAGCAAGGGGCTGAGAACACTGCCTCGAGGTGTGCCGGCCTTAAGATAAACAAACTCCAGCCGAAAAGAAGGCCTGAGAAAGCATACTCTCTCTCTCTCTCTCTGACTTTAAACTTCACCGCAAAGATGCAAAACTCTACCCCATTATGAGTTGCATGCACTTTGGCTAGATGTGTGGCAAATTCCTGGGCAGTTGCTGTCTCACTAGCCGTGGGTTGACTGGACTGGTAATTGGCCTATATAGTAGAATAATCTAAAGTACCTAAGTCTGAAAGCAACTTGAATTTGAACCACAATCGCTGCTCATTGAGATCATCGAGACTAGATGTTGTTTTCTCCCAAAAACGCTGGTTTTCTGCTCGTGTAGCAGCAGTAACCTGTCGAGACAGAGTCATGCAGCGTATAGTGTATGGTAGGAGACGGGTGCTTCTAATTTGCATACAACTATTATATTCAATTTCTCTGCAGTTGATCTTTTGATCAGCGCGTGGTAAAGTTAAATAAAGACATCAACTCCGAGTCTCTTTATAATATTATTGGATAGTAGGCTCGCTTTTATCTTAATCCCGTAATAATTATTATTAATATTCAACTACAACAACTGATTACTTTCTCATAACTCAACATTCTTCTCATTCATATAAGTTCATTGATCTAAGGTATATTAAGGTATATATTACAATTATATTATTACTTTCAATTAATAGTTACTAACCCATTTATCTGATTGATCAATTAACTTACTAACTAACGAATTAAATTCACATTTATTTTACATTCAAAACGCATCTCTATGTGAATATTTCATTTTCTTTAACACATTATATCAGACACAGGTAAAAGTGTATCAACACAATCAGTGAATTTTCTAGCCAGGCCTGCTTTCTAACAAGTCCAACCCGTCTGTTCGGTAGCCTGTCAATATGTATAATTGGTGCTATGTTACAGTAGTAGAAGTTAATTAGCACTTTTACTATTAGAATTATGGTTAAAATTATGGTTTTATTCAGATTTAGCACTAAAGTCAGGATTAGGGTTAGAATAAAGTTAGGATTGAGACTAGAATTTTAAATTGGATTTTGGTTAGAATTCAAGTTAGGACCATAGAAGAAAGGATTAGGAATATAATTAGGAGTATAATTAGGGTTACAATTATTAGGGTTAGTATTAGAGTTAGAATAAGGATTAATTAGTTGTAATCAACGAATGGATCCACTTGTATATCACGGGTGGAGCCTGTTATAACAAGACCTGGCCACAAACTCTTGTATACCATAAACCATTGCGCTTAGTCACAATATCAATATCTCTGATTGGCTCGTTATTTTAAGGTACTGATGATGAAAGTTCCTGTACTTTCAAATTATGTTATACTATGTGTAAGTTTAATTTGAATCTACATGTATGTCAGATTCAGAACGTTAGCCAATTAATGATCAATAGACCACCTATGCTTGCATAAACAATTATAGTTATTATAAATATATTAAACATTGACTCAGGAGACTGACAACACTCTGTGTTATCATCCTCGTGTAGCAGAGCTAGTTTCTTCTCAATACGAAATGTAGCCTCAGCAAAGCGTTGTCGTTGGCGTTGTCGTTGACTTTTTCTAACAGTGGCGGATCCACAAGGGGTGGGTGTGATTTGCCCCGTACATAGTTCACAGACTTTATTCTAATAGATAAATTGATTCGAAAGCTTGATGGCTTCTATATAATAGATATAAATAATTTGCACTGTTTATAAATCATGCACTGTTATAAAAATCTTGATCCAAAACGTAAAAATATCTTTGTATAGTGTAATAACGCCCCATGCGATGCGAAATATATGTTTACGTGGAGAGGAAAACCTAGGCGACAACCTAAAAAATTGAAAAGGTCTACAGCTCCTTATTTAGTAAGGAAATTTAAAATCTAAAGAATTTAGACTAAACTACTATGAAGATAAGACAAATAAAAGACCCCAAAAAGAAATTTCGACGCAAAATGTTTCACTAAATAGCCGAAAGGGGGGGGGGATTGGTTTAACCACTAAACTTATACCCTTAACTTTACAATTATATCTGTTTACCTTCAATAGGTTAAGGTTATAGCCCACCCCTTCCCTCTCCCCATTGCCATTCTTCATTGTATTAAGCGAGGCTCATTAAGTTTTCACGAGCACACCTTTAACATTTCAGTTTTCATTCATTGTAACTGTAATTCTAATCTTCACTCTAATTCTAACCGTAATTTAACCATAAAAGTGAGACATATTAAGTCAACGCGTCAAATGAAAGTCTATAACATAACATTAAATTATATATTTACCCCAGTTTAACTAGTTCAGAGAATCGATTACCAAGTCATCGATCATGACACGCGAGCCTAGCTTGGAAAGTCGCAAGATCACAGCATCTCTATGTTATCTACAATGTTGATATAAAAAAATTTATTTCTGAATTTAAGCTTGTAGGCTTTATATAGATTATTATTGTCTATTAAGCATAAAATCTATATGTTATGCTTAATAGACAATAAAGACACATTTTTTAAAATCATAATACGTAAAAAATGTGTCTTTGAAATGTTAAAATTTCTACATTAAAAAATGTTTTTTTAAAACACTTTATAAAATAGGCCTACACTAAGAGTATAAAAATATAAAAAACTTTATAATAAAGAAATAATTTGTACTGAGTATGCAAGTAAGCATGGTATTAATGACGGATCCATGGGGGTGGGGTGATGAAGGTGATTTAACCCCCCCCCCCCCATATATAGTTGCCATAATTTTTCTAATAGATAAATTTCCAGCGTGCAGACAGATGTAAGGCCTATTATTACTGC
>JAQIXG010003332.1:0-15171 GCA_034700105.1 Oconnorella tubifera
ATTCCATTGTTCATTGTTTACCTTGGTTACCAGGAATTCTATTGTGTGCTCCAGCTCGATTAGTTTTATACTACTACCCGTTATTATATTTATTTCTTGTAAACTATGCTTGATAGGAATTTTCCTTACCTTTAATTTGAGATATTATTTATTTGTATATGATATAAGATAAAGAAGTTATTAAAGTTTATTTCTTGACCAATCAGAAGGCCAGATAAGTTACCGGTCGATTGGGCTATAGCCCTTTAGCATAGTCTGTAGGCTATTAATTAACGGGCTACAGGCCGTTATGAGGGTCGGAAATCCTATAAAAGGAGAGCGACTGTAACGTTAGAGGTCAGTATGAGTTTGACTCTTGTACTGGAAGGTTCTTAATTAAACTTAATTAAGTCTTTGACTGACATATATAATACAATTGAACTTTGATTGCTTCATGCAGTGTTATTATTGAGTTATTTCTTTATCACTAAATCTCATCTCTTTCGCCCCTCCCTCCCATCCCTCTCCCTCCTTCCCCATTCCCCTCCCTCACTTTCCTTTCCCTTCCCTCCCTCTCTTCCCCCTCCCTCCATATCCTCTTTTCCCTGAGCCATGCAAGTTATCAGTCACGTAACTTACCGGTCACTAACTTACCGGTCACTAACTTACGGTCACATCACTGTATTGTACAACAATACTACAGGATCTCACCATAAGTTATCGGTCATGAAACTTACCGGTCACTAACTTACTGGTCACTGAAAGTCTTTGCTACTTAACAGCATTATATACCAATACCGCAGGATCTCCCCTTAAGTTACCGGTCACATAACTTACCGGTCACTAACTTACCGGTCACTTTATAGTATTGTACACCAATACCACAGGACATCACCATAAGTTACCGGTCATATAAGTTACCGGTCACTAACTTACCGGTCACTGAAAGTCTTTGCTACTTAACAGTATTATACACTAATACCATAGGATCTCACCATAAGTTACCGATCACGTAACTTACCAGTCACTAAGTTACCGGTCACTTCACAGTATTGCATACCAATATCATAACATCTCCCCATAAGTTACCGGTCACTAACTTACCGGTCACTGATAGTCTCAGTTCGATACTTCACAGTGTTGTATACCAATATCATAGGATCTTCCCATAAGTTACCGGTCACGTAAGTTACCGGTCACTAACTTACCGGTCACTGAAAGTCTTTGATACTTCACAGTGTTGTATACCAATATCATAGGATCTCCCCATAAGTTACCGGTCACGTAAGTTACCGGGCACTAACTTACCGGTCACTAAAGTTTTTCTGTCATTTATATATCAAAGTATTGGTAAAGTTTCTTCAATAAATTATAAGATTTTCTCTTAAATATATATATATATTGAACCTGAAATACTTTGGATATTAGAGTTCTTATTGATTTCGTTGAATTATCTAATCTCATAGATCATAGGATTATTAACAATATGAGTATAACAAGATACAGAAGTGTCGACAATTTGTCAGGAATTGCTGCATATGAAGAAGTCATTGCCTTATCCAATAAATCCATTTCCGAAGTTAATTATCCTAGGCATATTTCTAAATCTTCCGCACCTAATAATTCAGATGCTGACGTGGAATCCATCTCAGAGAACATTTCTAGAGGCGACCGCCCTAGTGCTCGTAGCTATGTCGACCGGCCAAATGACGAGCAGCTCTTAGACCCGAGATCGACAAGGAACAATGAAGCACCTATCGGTCCGAGGGTGACAGCTCATAGAGAAGATTCAGGACATGATAACTATGACCGGACTGTCGATACATATATGAACCGAGAGGCTTCGTTCCTTTACAATATAATACTAATCGTACTCAAGTCAGTAGAAATTTTATCTATTAAAG
The DNA here is from genome assembly GCA_034700105.1 of Oconnorella tubifera. Lineage (NCBI taxonomy): Eukaryota > Metazoa > Annelida > Clitellata > Enchytraeida > Enchytraeidae > Oconnorella > Oconnorella tubifera. Next base: position 1,884 of record JAQIXG010003332.1, read on the forward strand.
TACTCGTAATATATTCAGGGTTAGGAGCATAAAATAAACAGAATTAGCATATTGACACCTAATGCAAATATTTTCATACACAGCATTATCGTCAAGAATAAAAATATTGGATACCTTTATATATCTTTCACCTAGGCCTACTATAGAGTCCCCGGTGACCCACCTACTACCACTAACATTTTAAAACGTTTCACTAGGCCTATTCATATATTATGCTATATATAAACCCTGCAGTAGGTCTAACTAATACTGTGTAAAATTTATCAAAATGTATGTATTAATTTGTGAATCCTGGTTTAAGTCTAAAATATTACCTAGCTATGTTAATATTGCTAAGTTTTAATTATTTAGGAAGGACAGAGTTAAGGGTAGAGGCGAGGTTTTTTCTGCTATGTTAAAACAATATCTTTTATAATTTTTTTATTCTTGACGATAACGCTTTGTATGAATATGCCTACGATTATTATTACATATTCTGACACAGTTATAATTTTTTGTTGTGATTTTAATAAGTTGAATTGCGGTATCTTGGAAACTCATCATGGGCTGATATTGATAGTGTCCAACTCATGGTGCTAACTGACTATACAAATTCTTGTTAGTCGACAGACATTTGTACTGCTTCTGTTCCTTCCACACTAAAAATAACTTCAAGGAAATGCATAAACTGTATGACTGTAGGACTCAAAATATAGATCGTCTTAGATACCTATTAGGTAAACATGACTGGAGTCATGTGTATGAATCTAGGGCTTATTCTGTAGAATTGTTTCTAGCAAGTGTGAAGGAAATTGTTTGTATAAGCTTTCCTTGTAAAACTATTTGCATTGGCCCTAGAGATCCTGAATTTATAACTCCACTTATAAAGGATCTTTTGTCAAAACGTTGCAAACTTAGGCTTCAGGGTCGTATTTCTGAGGCTGATGCCCATGCCATCAAAATGAATCTTTTAATTTCTGAACAACAGTGGAATAGACTGACTGGTTTTTCATTCAAACCTCCATTAGTGAATTATTGTCGTCCATCAACCTATGTTTCTTCCTTGTTTCATGCTTGATCCTAATATTGTTAATAACTATTTTTCTAGCAATTCTTTTGACCCTGATCTACGCTACACTACATTAGAACCACAGTGCTCTTCCGGCATTTCTTATAATGAAATCCCAGCTTTTGTTATCCAGGAAAACCTGTATAAACTAAAAGCAAAGCGCCTGGGCCAGATGAAATTCCAGCATGGATTTATAGACATTGTTGCTTTGAGCTAACTGAGCTGCTAGCTCACTATATTAATGAATCTAACTCTACAGGAATTGTCCCAACTGTTGGCTTTCAGCTAATGTTACTCCTGTTCCAAAAATATACCTTCTCTGGGTGATTTTTGTCCCATTTCTATGACATCTATTGCTTTACTCATTGTAACATTTGTCCTATTTCGAATTATTCACTAACAAATGTATGTGTATTAATTTGTGAATTATTTTCTTTTTAAAGAACTATAACACAGTTTTGTACAGTATACTGTAAAGAATGCGAGCCTCATCGGTCAAACATTGTCTTTCGCCGACAAGCTGAATCGAATCGTCCGATCTTGTCGGTGTTCAAAAAAAAAGAAAATTCTAGACAACACTAAAAATTTTTGTGGATGGTAATGAAATTGACCGTGTTTCTAAAGTTAATTTTTTTGGTGTAATTGTAAATTCACATTTAAATTGGAGTGATCATATTAAATTTATTTCTAGCAAGGTTTCCAAAAATATTGGTGTTCTTTATAGCATTTGAAATAAGATTCCTAGAGATATATTACATAATCTGTAATTTACACTTATAATTTGCTCTTAATTTTTTTATTATAACTATTATAACGCTGTGTGAGCAGCAGATTGTACTATTGTACTGCAAGCACTAATGCTTGCAGTACAATAGTAAAAACACCCAGAAAAAAGCGCTAAGATTAATTACATTTGCTAAGTGAAATTTACATTCTAAAATTATTTTTAAAATACACAAAATTTTAAATATCTATAACATGGTAAAATAAATTTCAAACTGGATGCCTCGTTAACAAATCCATAAAAAAACTGCTTCCTAGTCAGTATATCAGTATTTTTACCATGCTTTTATCAGATTCATCTGTATGTTTGTATGTATAGTTCAAATCTTGTAATCGATATTTAGCCAACTTCCCATTGATCTATGGATATGAAATTTTGCCTACTTCCGATGAAAATACACGAATCAATTAACAGATCTCCTAATTGATCAATTACTATATCTTAATTAATTAATTTCATTTAATTTCATGTTTATTTTCATTCGGCAGATGGCGCCACATATTTATTTGTATTAAATCAACGAGTAACTTCAAAATACTTGGAATAATTTTTTAATGTAACAACTGATACTAAACAATAAAAAAACTTAACCATTAACAATATGAGTAATATACAATGATAAATTAAATATTGCAATAATGTTATATGAGGCTCATTTAATACTGAAAATACAATTTATCATTATAAATACAATTAAAATACAATTTATCAATTTGTATATAAATTGATTAAATGATTGTTTAAAATACTGTATTCTTTTAAATTCTCAAAATCAATATATAAGATCTTTGAAACAGTCTAAATTATACAATTAGCAACTTACATAAAAAAAACAGTAATAATCAAATGTTCATAAGTCTGCGCCTGCGGCAAAGTTCCTAATACTGCTGCCGCATTACCCCGCTGCACCGCTATAGCCAGTCGCTGTTTTAAGAACGACGTGGACCGCGGATCTCGCGTCACAACTGAAATCCGCCTTCCCAACTCATTCACCAGAGCTTGTCCCAGGTTGCACCAAGTTCGCAATGTCTCTATGACAACCGGGACAAACTCATGCGAAGAACAAAGCACAGAGAAACTTTATTAAATCAGTATATTTTTAATTGATTAAATCATTATATTTTTAATTGATTAAAAATATAGTGATTTTTATATTTAATAAAAAAATATATTTTCTTCAAAATTTCAGACTGAGATTGAAAAATAAATAAATGACTGTAGACACCACAATGTTAGAGATTGTGAACTGTATTTTCAAAACACATATATAAAATTTATATATTAAAGTGTGGTTTATAAAAAGAAGTTTTTACAAAAGCTTATTAAATATAACTCAAAAATTCACAATTATGCCACAAGGCATGCAAACTACTTATTTACAAAATTTTATCGTACAAAAATATGCTCACGCAGTATTCATGTAGGCCTACGAGGACTAAAGATTTTAAACTCCTGAATGCAGAAGTGCGAAATTCATTTTCTTTGGAAGCATTTAAAAGAAAATTGAAAAAAGTGCTCATTGATAACTGCTGATTAACTTGCTGATTGTGGTGTCTAAAGTCATTTATTTATGTTTTCAATCTTAGTGGTGTCTTAAGTCATTTATATATTTTTTCAATCTTAGTCTGAAGATATTTTGAATATTTGAATATTTTGAAGAAAACATATTTTTTGGTTAAATATAGTGATTTAATCAATTAAAAATCTTTGGTTTTTTGTGTATCTTTGTTAGATTTTACTATTTTGTTTAGATTTACTGGTATTCTTAATTTTGTGATATTCAGATTGGTTTACAGATTTTCTTTATTTCACATTATTATATTATGAGTGTCTATTATATGATATTTTCGAGATAGACATTTAAAATTGAGATTATCCTAAACTGTTGTAATATGATGAAATATGACGATATGATTTACAGTATATAAAACTTGTCTGTTCATTATTAGTTATTGTTCAGATGTGTCTTCTTTTTTTTAATAAAGCATAATATATATTCTTCATCTATAGAGTGCTATTATAATTTATTTGTATTATATTTAATTTTTAACTCTTTTTCCTTTATTGTTTTGCCAATTTGTATTTTACTTTTCATTACATTAGTTCAGTTATTTTCTTTATAATACATAATTATATATTCACTTATTTGTATATACCTGTAATTAAATATTTGTTTTAACTGATCTCTCGTATAAGCCTTTAAAACTTCTTAGGGATGCGGGTCACTTCGTTCTTCTTGTAAATCTAAATAACAGTCAATTAATCTTACAATATTTATGATCATGTATCTTGTATTAGTTTACTTAATTTTAATTTAATTATATTGTTTGCATTTCCTTAATACTTAATTATTAACTTTATAAATATTTACTATGATACATAATGATATTGTATGATTGTTGTAATTTGTATTATGTTGTAACGAAATAAAAATCAATGTATATTCTGCCTATAAATAAGGGAGTGGTTCAAGGTTCCGTGCTTGGCCCCACACTTTTCTGTTCTGATTAGTGACCTAGCACAATTAGGATTTGCAATGCTATTGTGAAGTATGCAGATGATGTTTCTTTGCTTGTGCCCGAATCGTCTCCAGTGAGCCTTGAAGATGAGTTTGCGAATGTTTGCTGTTGGACTACTGTAATTAAATGATATACTTGAGACTAAGGAGATAGCCCTCACCCCATAGTTTCCTTTGTCTCTCACATATCGAGCAGGTTTCTGCGACTAAATTATTAGGGTATGCTTAATTCTACATTAAATTTTGACTCTCATGTAATTTTCATACTTAAACAATGTTCTCAGAGATTTTTTCTTTTATCTAAGTTACGCAATAGGAGGCTTTCAATTAAAAGTTTAACTTCTGTTTTCGATGCCATTGTTATTGGAAGAGTTTTATATGCTATTTGTGTATGGGGGGTCTAATATCGGCACAAATATTATGTTGCGTAAAGCAATACGGTATTAAATTATTGACCATGTAGATATATTTAACAAAATTCTGCTTAAATCTGATAAAGGCTTATTTAAGCATATAATTTTCCAACCTGCACACTGCTTGCATTCTTTGCTTCCTCCTTCTAGACCTTCTATCTCTAGTTTGTGTTCGAAAGGACATAATTATATCTTGCCTTTATGTGGCAATAAACGAGTTTGCAACGCTTTCCTACCTAGCTAGGTGTCTATACACCTTTTTATAATCTAATTCAGAGCTAATAATTTTTCTATATATGTTTATTATTGCAATTAAATGTATAAACTAGACTCTAGATAACCTCCTGATTGATATGTTAGGAATTTTTGTAATTTGTTTTAGTTTTGAATTTGAATCGTCTTATTATTAGTTTCATGTGATTTCTTTTTCTTTCAATTGATTTATTGATTGACAATGTTTATATTACAGTATACACGTTTGTTATTGCCAATAAAGATTATCTTATTTATGTATGTATTCTTTATTCACAAGATACAATCATAATATATAACATCAGTATTACAATATATAAATATAAAATGATTATATAACATTATAATGAAGCAGTGATTGTTAAAATGAAAGTGTAGCTAACCAAGAGCATAAACCGCTTATAGGTCACAACCAGTAGAATCAGAACTTCTTTAGTTACCGTGTTTACAACACGGTAACTAAAGAAGTGCTGTCTGAAGGTTAACCCTTCAATGCATTTCTTGGGTGTATAGTATGTATAAAATGCTGTTCTTCTAGGAACATTAGGTACACTCTCCCAACATAGAGCAAAGATGTTGCTGTTCTGGCTACAAATAGTCTGGCATTTTATCTCAGTTATATCAAAAGATCATTAATTTGCTATCTATCTGTTAGTATTTCCTGTTTACACACGTATAATTATGTTTATAAAAACATGATTAGTTGGATTTTTGGAAAGGTAACAACTGCAAATCTCGGTATTATTCCTTCCAAATCCCATATTCAATCATGGCTTTATTTATATTCCTCTGTAATTCAAAAACAAAATTACTGCCCAAGAAGTCAATGTAATTATAATATATTATAAAATTGCATTTTTCTTGCAAGTGCACAAGTTCTGCTTTTTATTGAAAATGGCTAATAAATATAATGCATCTACTGCTGCGCAAATGATACTAGACAGTAATGAATAAAGCGCTATATTAAAAGTTAAAAGCAATATAGCGATGGTTATGAACTGACGACTGATGAAGAATATGACTGATCATACAGAATAAGAAGAGATTGAAGATCAAAATTCATCATGTGCACAATGTGCACAATTTGATGAAATGCAGTGCTTGTGAGTCGCATATTCTTTTAATGTTGGAGCCAGATTTCTACACTTCAGAAAGTGGTTTGATGTGGCGCGGGACACCTTATCCTACGACTGTTAAAACACTTATAGCTAGTAGATGTATTAGTAGTAGATAAGACTTGAAAATCCAAGACCACTTCAAACAGGACCAAAGTTATCTCTTCAACTAACATTAACTCAACATGACAACTGTTAGCTATGACACGTGTAAAAGGAAAACGTCAATGTGTCGGAAGCAGAGATAGTAAAGTGCTCACCAAACGCATGGTGAGCACTTTAATTCAAATAACCTTTGGCAGACCTTTAACTTCAAAGGTCTGCCAAAGGTTTTGTTATATCAAACATTCGGTTATTACAAGTAAAGATTGTACAGCACACTGACATTAGGTTTTTATATACTAAACGGTTGATGATGATGATGATGATGATGATGATGATGCTGATGATGATGATGATGATGATGGTGGTGGTGGTGGTCGTGGTGGTGATGGTGATGGTGATGATGATGATGATGATGATGATGATGATGATGACGACGATGACGATGACGTTGATGATGATTTTTATAATATTGATAAATGATTACATTATTTTTAGAAAACTTCAAAATATTCTTCTCAAGCTCATGTTCGCAATCCATCCTCTGGAAGAGAGAAGAAAAGTGATGATGGACATTGTGAACGAGAGAGGCAAAGCAGCAATGAAGTCACACAGAGGGAAATTAATTCAAAGAAATACATACATGATAATGAATATAAAAAAAGGCAATAAACAGCCATATTCTGAAGTATACAATCTATAGCGTGTTAAAATGTGTTATAAAGTGTAATATTAAAGATGGTGGAAGATAGGTAGAGAGAAGGACAGTCAGGAGGATTGAGAATGAAACAAGTACGGATTGAATTAAACATTTACGGGTGATTATTTAAATTGCAAAACATTGTTTTTGTAAACATAATACTGAGATGTGAATCGCTTGATGCATGTTATATTTGTCAATTAGGGCAAGAATGCTTGAAACTTATTTCTAGCTGCCTAATTTGTCTTTTTTTGTCCTCATCATGACTTCTAAGTTCTAACCACTTATCATATTTGAGTAAAGTACATTACTCTAATAATATTTAGTGCTCTGAGGAAGCACTTCACAAATTTACCATCCTAGACCTAAAAGAACTACCGATACATCATTCCCATCATTATGATTAGTATCTATATTTACTTATTCTGTACTTAGAACACTATAGAATTGTATTGTTAAATTTTTTTTTTTTTATACTTTTAATTATTAATCTAATCATAATTTGGAACAAATATAGCAAATAAAAAGGTTGACAAACGTTCAAACATTTACTAATTACAAAGTTAGAAAGTGTCTTCGGACTTTCGCAAACGTTCCCAGTACTGCAGCCGCATTTCACCGCTGCACCATGAAAGCAATGCGTTGCTGTGGCAGTGCCGTGCTAATTCATCAGCCATCACAGAAGCTATGTGACCCTCTTGACCTCCTGGAGTAGTAGTAGTAGTATATTTATTTCAATCAAACACATCAAACATATTTAAGAGCAATGTACAAAATGAAAATTATCAAACGTTATCGAATTAAATAATTCCATAAATCATTACAATAATGTTCATGCAGTATTGTAAAGAACGTCTCGCTGGCCTCTGTTACGTTTATCGGATACGTCACAGTTGACGCTGTCTATAGCACAATTGCCGAGATGACTAGCAGCATTCTCGGTCAATTCTTCTATATTGAGTGCGTTCTCCGTCAATCCTGGGTTCAGAAGCTGCTCATTGTTCGGCTGATTGACCAAGCCGTGAGCACCAGGGCAATCGCCACTTAGAACATCCTCGTGCGAGGCATTATTAAATCTGTTTACGTTAAGTATCTGTGTTCGTTCTAGACTAAATCTCTGTGAAGGAAAATGACTAACATATTCTTGATTATTCGATCTTACTTCTATCTCTTCAAATGCTGCAACATCAGACAGGTTGTCTGCACTATGATATAACACTCCTTTCCTCATCGTTTGGGGGCTCTTTCTAGCATTATCCATAATTTAGGCGATTGATAGTGATCAATAATGTAACGATATATATATGTTTTTACACTCTATTAATCGCAATCAATGATGTACAATAAGTTTTAGATATATACTGATGATAAATAACTTAGCATTTATTTAATCATGCAATTAATGTAAGTTCAAATATCCTGGTTATATGATGTTTGGATGATGTCCGGTAAGTTAGCAAATGTCCGGTAAGTTAGTGGGAATCCTAGTATTCAAGTTTTATGATGATTGGATGATGTCCGGTAAGTTAGGGGTAATCCAAATATCTAGTTTTTATGATGTTTGGATGATGTCCGGTAAGTTAGCAAATGTCCGGTAAGTTAGCAAATGTCCTGTAAGTTAGTGGGAATCCTAGTATTCAAGTTTTATGATGATTGGATGATGTCCGGTAAGTTAGGGGAAATCCATATATCTAGTTTATTTGATGTTTGGATGATGTCCGGTAAGTTAGCAAATGTCCGGTAAGTTAGTGTGAGTCCTAAGATCCAAGTTCCTATCTGAGCAAGGGTACAAGAAATCACAGCTTTGAATCACAGCGACCCTCTTTAGGTCGCGAGACCTAAGAATTCAGATTTCTACAGGCGATCGTCAATTAATAAGAAGTTAAGGTACAACAGATGTTGGTACCACTCCCTTCAAGTGAGATAATACACTTGAGATAAAATTAATAATAAATAAACTCTGAATTCAAATAAAGTCAACTTATTAAGTACGAGTCAACAAAGTCAACAAAGTCAAAGTCAATAAAGTCAACTATCATAAGTACGAGTTCCAGTTTTAAAGTTTAGATCTAAACTAGAGCTCTCTCAAAACTGAACTGAACTAACTATAACACTAAGCGCTCGTCCTTTTATAGGAGAATAATGGCCTACAGCCCTCTAATTAACAGCCAACAGCTTGCAATTCATGTGCTCTGATTGGTCGGCTTGTTTTTATAATATTAATAACTTATAACATTAAGAGAACTGTAATATAGCAAAAACATCAATAACTTATTTATTATACATAGTAGAATAAAAATAAATATCTCCAACGATAGATAATCGTAAGAGGAAGATAACAAAATTTCAAAAAATAAAATCGAAAACCGGACATCATCACAAATAAATGCATTATGACGTCACAAAGAAAGTTCTCCGGTAAGTTAGCTAAAACGTTAATAACTAGTTTAATATAAATGTCATATTAAAATATTATGGTTTAAATGAAAGATATTCACGAGATGAATTTATTGGTATAAGTAGAAATAATATCGTATCACATATAAATATATTATAACGTCACAAAGAAAGTTGTCCGGCGAGTTAGCTAAAACGTTAATAACTAGTTTAATATAAAAGCTACAGCCAAAAATAATGGCTTATGAGCCATTATTTTTGATAGGCATTCGTGAGATGAATCTACTGGTATGCTTAAATGTAACCATGGTTACTGTCCGGTAAGTTAAGATTTTTATAAATGCTAATAACTAATTTATTATAAGAGCTACAATAAAGTTTTATGACTCGATCAATAGATCTCCGAGAGAGGAATGAACAGGTATGCTTAAAATACTATCGGATCATTTTAGGCCGAGATATAAGAAATTGAGTGAAGTTGAGTATTCATAATGCGTTTTTAGGGTTAAAGGCTCATTAAAAGAAATCATTATGGGGAACAAAAAGAAATACAGTCTAACTTACCAATATACCAGCCTATTCTAATAAGAAGAAATAACCTTAGTCTATTCTCATTAATGTATTAAACGAAATAAATAAGATTTAATAAATCAACTAATACGTATTTATTACAACGTAAGCCTATACGTTGTAAAAAGTGGTAACGGGGCGTGTTTAAGTTAATGTAGCGGTAAAAAACGTCGCGTTTCATAGTGAGCCAATCAATGTAACGTTTTCTTACACGTATCCTAGAATAAATAGGACCCTGGATTATTACTTAAGTGCAAAGTACGACCTGAGCATTTTTGTTACAGTATTAACAATAACTTGAGTGAAATATGACTTATGACAATAACTGGAATTATTCTCACAAATTAAAATTCATAACAGAAACAATTTACAATGAATTTAATAAGTAATTTGCAAGAACGAATAATGGTTAAATTCATAATTAAAATATAGTCAAAAAAATAAAAAATTACAGTGTAAAAGAAAAGAGAAAAATAGACGTGGATGATTTAGGCTACCGAGGAAGACCAAGAGTCTTATCGAGCCGGTCACCTTTGAGACTACATCTTCGAATAATTATACCGTAAATGTAATTATATCAGTCTTCACTGAACATGATATAAATATGTTATGTATAACACAAATATAAAGAAGAAACTAAAAAAAATGTACTAACACAAACAGAAGTGATATTTAGTGAGTAAAATAGAATAATTAAAAATGAAAAAAATAAAAAAAAAAATAAAATGAAAATAAAGAACTATAATTTAAAAATGAGAGAACTAAAATCAGAATAAAATTTAATATTCTACTGTATTCAGAGTACTATTTATTTTATAATAATACTGTATATAACGGTAAATCTATAACATGTATATAGATGTATAGATTCACAACTGTAGTGAATTTCAAAGATTCAGGGCTAGAATTCTGGTGTTGATGTAATAAAAATCGCTGAGCCACATTGTAGTTTCAACTATGCTGAGCCATTAGGGTTAAGTTTCGGGTGCAAATGTATGTACGGTTTTGCGATGCAAATGGATTAAAATAGGGAGTATTATATCGAAATTCTAAGTAAAGTATTAAGCTCCTAATGGAGGCAGGATGTAAATTATAATGTATCATTATAGATTTAACTTAGTCGCTAGGGTTAGAATCCTGGTGTCGATGGGATGAAAATAATGGTGGCACACTGTGGATTACTCTAAGTCGAGTCATTAGGGTTAGAATTCCGGTGTAAATATAAGCCCTGCTTTACGATGCAAATGGATTAAAATTATGGTCAAACTTTTGAAAATCGTAGTGTATTTTTATATATTTAACTTAGCTAAAGTTAAGCCACTGGGGTTAGGATTCTGGTGTCGATGGGATGAAAATAATGGTAGCACACTGTGGTTTACAACTAGGTTAAGTTATTAGGGTTAGAATTGTGGTGTACGTTCTGCATGGCGATGCAAATGAATTAGGATTATTGTTATTTTACAGTATTTGATACGCTATACGGAAGTCAGCGCTTTTTGCACTTGTTGACCTTCTTACACGAGCCAACAATTAATACAATTGTTGACAAGAATTTCTCAAGCCCGCCTTTCATGTAGGGTAAATTCTTAGGCCTAGAACATTCTAGAAGCGCTTTGAGTTAATCAAAAACTTGTTGATAATATTCTCGCTCGACTTTCATGTAGGTCTAAATTCTTAGGCCTAGAACATTCTAGAAGCCATTTGAAGTTAATCGAAAACATGTTGATGATATTCTGGCTGCGAATTCACAGGCTTAGACCTGCACGTGTTCGACAAGATAGGCCTAAAACACTCTAGAAGCGCTTTGAAGTTAGTCGAAAACCTGTTGATTATATATAATAATAAATTTAATAATGTAGCTGCGTGTTTGAAGTGTGTTGAAAGTAGACCAGAGCTGTCAAATTTGACGAGTCGAAATTACATAAGATTAGATCTGACGAAAGTTGTTGACTAGCATGGTGGGGTCCCGGGGGTGGGCCGAATTTTATATATAAAGCTGCGAGCTACAACGTAGTTTATATCACTTCTCAACAAGCTATCTGACGGTAAAGACCTAGTATAGAGATACTAGAAGAACACGCGAAGAAGACGAGCAGAGCAGGACGAGATTGACGGCGCCTTCGACCGGGACCCTTCCCTAATATACTCCGGCGAGCGGGCTTAGAAAATTTTCGACAGTGGAAGAAGACTTGGAGGACGAGCAGAGCAGAGACGGACGAGACCTTCAAGCGGGACCCTTCCCTACTCGCTCCGGTTGTGGTACTTAGAAGATTTCAGACGACGAAAGGGACTTCACGCATTTTTACTGAAAAAGTGCTCAAGTGAACAGACCCCTGCGACATGTTTCTTTGGTAGAAAGACGTGTTTTCGACGGCTAGGCGTACCAGGGGAGTCGCTGTACGCTTCCCATCAACGCGCCTAGAGGCATCAGCAGAGGATAGCAGCGATCCCACCTAACGGAGACTTCAACGGTGGTGAGTGACCGACGGTATTTAGAGAGGCCGACGGTACTTGGAATGACCGACGGTATTTAGAGAGGCCGACGGTACTTGGAGAGACTAGCGGTACTTGGTGGGCACTGGCTCCAGCCCAACGGAGGCTTCAACTGTGGTGAGTGACCGACGGTACTTGGAGTGACCGACGGTACTTGGAGAGACTAGGGGTACTTGGTGGGCACTGGCTCCCACCCAACAGGGACTTCGACTGTGGTGAGTGACCAACGATACTTGGTAGGTTGGCAGCGTTAGCATATCCAGAAGAACAGGAGGGTCAGATAGCGTCGGTGATAGTAGAAAGTTTTATAATGGCTCTGAATGGAGAGACTTTAGAGTTTCAAGTGAAAGTAAAGGAGCCAAAGAATTTAGAGGATGCTTACAGAGCTTCGGAAAAGCTCGAAGCATACAGCAAAAGCCGGATGACGGATAGAAGTGAGTTGAGACATAGAGATGATGATGTACCTGAGCGGAACAGGTGTGAGCGTAGAGCTAGAGCCGAGAGAGAGATACTTTAGAAAATAGAGAGAGTCATACTGAGATGGGGGAGATAAATAGTTAAATGAAGGAGGTGAAGGAGCAGATAAATAAAATACAGCAGTTGTTGGAAACGAGTAACGGTCAAGTACGTACGTGACGTATGTGACGTTATGACGTACGTTGTGACGTTATGACGTTATGACGTACGTGACGTATGTGACGTATGTGACGTACGGGCGTCATCAGGATAGAGGCACCGGGCAGAGAGGATTTAAATGTTATCGTTGTCGAGAAAGAGAGCCTTTTTTTGAGAGAATATCGAAGTGAGATACCATGCAGGTACAAGGGGCGTTCAGTAAGTAAGTCCCAAATCAATATAGCAAAAGCACTGCAGCATAGTTTTCATATTAACTGTGA
>JAQIXG010003333.1:0-15171 GCA_034700105.1 Oconnorella tubifera
TATATATACATCTTATTTGATTTAAATAATTAGAATTATTGTGTACTGCATAGAAATGGTGAAGAAGGTCCTAAATATGAAAAGGGAAGAACACATTCAGCATTGGTAGACTTCATGAAAAAGTAAGGCATTCGAATGCTTACTAATAATCAAGTTTATTTTAAAGTCTATCTTGTGAATTTCTTTTGAGTTTTTTTGAAATGGTATTGTTTTAAAATATAGTTTGTAAATGGTATAGTTGATTTAGTTTGTTTTATATGTTTTTTAAGTAAAATAAATGTAATTGGTCTCATCATTATGATATCTGAATTCCAACTACTGTATTAAATCTCTTTCAATTATTATAAATATATTTAATTCGTGTTTAAGTCCCAAAGAACCTCCCAAGGATGAAGAGTGGTCAGACACTCCAACAGATGTTGTACATTTAACTGATGATAACTTCGATGCATTCCTTGATAAGCATGATTCAGTTCTTGTCATGTTTTATGCTCCGTGTAAGTTACATCTACAAGTCGGTCGCTTAATTTATAATGTAACTTGGTATTTTTTTTTTTACGTTGAGTGTTTTAAAATAAATACCCATCTAGAGTGATGATGTCTGCAACGTGAGAACTGTAGGAAAGTTTCAAATTCATAAAATTAAAGAACTTTTTTTAGTGATTTGGTTTTAATTGACAGGGTGTGGACATTGCAAGTCAATGAAGCCCGAGTATGTAAAAGCTGCGGCTGCACTTAAGGAACAAGAAGTGAGTTGCTCTTTATTGTTCGGTGTATTTACGAGTATTAAATTTATATGTATGGCAATTTCATGCTGATATTATTGAGAGATATCGGAGCGAGATACAACGAATAAGTTGTAAATTTATTATAAATAATAAATTGACAAATAGTTAATAAATTATAAGTAGTAATATTATACAACTAATTTATGTTTATTATAAGTTGTATAATGTTTGTACAACTTATAGCTTATGTTGTGAAATACTATTATAATTGCTGTTGAGTTTTACTGTCTCTATTGCTTAAGATGCTATTATGAATTATGATTGAATCTTACACAAAGTTTTGACATACCAATATTCACTGTTTTTATTAAATTAAGTTTGATAAATAGATTGACGGAGTTTTGGCTGCAGTTGATTCGACAAAACACACAAAAGTTTCCGTAAGATTTGAAGTTAAAGGTTATCCAACAGGTAGATCTTGTTTCTCAAAAATATTTAAAAGGGATTTAAAAATTGAGTTTAAATGTTTAAAATCTCGTTTTTAATATTGTTTTGAACTGTAATCTAGATGTTAACTGTGTGAATGAAGATTAGAAATATTTCTATTAATGATGACTTCTCAAATCTGGATTAAAATAGACAAGCTTTACAATTATTTTTATTGCTTTTGTTTCATTGAATCTCTGGTGATTGATTCATCATGCAGTGAAATACTTCAAGTTAGTTGCTTCTATTTATTAGGGTTGGGGTTAGGGTAATTTTGTATAAATATTATCTAAGAAATCTTATTGAGTCAATTTAAAAGTTTAATAATTGTTTATTTAAATATAATTCTGAACGTTTTTAGCACTAATAAATGGGTATGTAATGTTTTTGTATATAATGTCTTTTGTTTCCATAATTTTTATTCTTTTGTTTCTTTCTGTTTCAGAAACGGTAAAGAACATCTCAACTATGAGAATCCTCGTAAAAAGGATGCGATTGTTCAATTTATGAAAAAGTAAGCTTCTTTGAACAAATACAAATATGGATTTTTAATACTCTATTTTGACATTTCCATGAAATTCTGATAGTTATTAACACTTCATATTTAAGATTTTATTGGAATATATAGAGAGACTATACAACTGGTTGTACATTTACTGATCAGTTCAGAACATTGTAAGAGAATTTTCAAATTTGACTATGGATTAGAATATTACAAACTTTGTCTGTTATTTACTGTCTAATTTTTTATTGCATTTCACAATGTGTATGATGTGTATATTTGTGATAAATAAATTTGAGTCTTTTTTTAAATATATTGTATGTAATTGTTTCAAGTCCCAAGGAGCCGGTGAAAGAGGAGCAATGGTCCGATACTCCTTCTGATGTTGTACATTTGACTGACGCTGATTTTGACAAGTTTCTTGCTGAACATAATTCAGTTCTTGTTATGTTTTATGCGCCTTGTAAGTAACTGTCAAATGAAATAAATTTAATTATTGTTTAAATTATCAAAAGATTAAAAACAAAAATTATTCTCAGTTGTCTGTTTAAATGTCGAGAGATAATGCTTCGTAATTCGCAATTGAATTTCATGGTGTTGTGTAGTAAATCAAGTTTTTGTTTTTCAGTTCAGAATTTAGTATAGAATGTAGCATTTTAATTTTAACTGTAAAATATATTTAATTAGTAAATTGTCTACAGGGTGTGGTCATTGTAAAACAATGAAGCCAGAATACGTTAAAGCAGCTGCAGCTCTCAAACAGCAAAATGTGAATTTTTCTCAATTATTTCTTCTTTGTAAATAAATCACAGTGTAATGACATTTTGAAAATTGTTGCCAGATGTTTAATATCAAATTTCTAATGAGCTTATTATTCATTCTTTGTCAACTTTAAGTAATTATTTATTACCAATAGCAGAAGTTTTATATGATTAAAGTTTATTTAGCTGGTAGTTATAATAAAGTAATTTTCTAAATAAATGCGATTGATAGATTGACGGTGTGCTAGCTGCAGTCGACTCAACAAAGCACAGGAAAGTTAGTGAAAAATTTGATGTCAAAGGCTATCCAACGGGTTAGTGTTTTTATAAATATTGACTTGAAAAATTTATTGTTCATTATATCTAAAAACGTTGACATAAACGAGTTTTATTAAATTTATTTTTGTGAATGAAGTGAAATATATAATTATTTTGACAATTACTAAGATCTTTCTTCATGAATCTGATACTTACTTGTTGTTATTCAGTGACTTTTCTTTAAATGTTACTGTAAAATTGTGTTTAATTGCTGATACAGATTGATAATACAAATAGTTATGATTATAACAGATTGGAATTAATAACAAAAATATATGTATTTACTAATTTTATTTATTGTTTATGTTTCATTGTATCTCTGGTGATTGATTTGTCATACAGTCAAATACTTCAAGTTAGTTTTTCTTTGATTATTTATACATTACTATTATTAATTAATTTGTTTTTAAAGTATTTCCGAGATTTTTAGAAGATATTTTTATGGTTATTTTTAAGATTAGGAAGCATGATAATGTTTTAAATTAAATCACTGAGGAGGAGGGGAATCACTAAGAGAATAATCTGCACAAATATAATTATGATAAAAACGATGCACGGGTATTTAAGATGCTGGATTGTAATTCTAATTGTTATCGTTAATATTTATCTATAAAGTTGCCTAGTAGAAACCTGTTTACATTGCTGCCTTGATTTTGTAAACATAAAATAATTTTGTAACATGGCTTTATGTAAATTTAAACATATGATTTTATGTAAATTGGTGTCATTAGTTAAAAATGTCAATTGTAAATTTTGGCCGTAGTTTAGTTTACTGTCAAATATCTGTATTTCTTTTTTGTAATTTGTTTAGAAATGGTGAAGAAAATATGAATTATGAATCTGCACGAAAGAAAGACGCTATAGTTCAATTCATGAAAGAGTAAGCCGCTTTTGATTTAATATTTCTGGCCTTTTTTCGCATAAATATTTTAAATTGACTAAGCTTAGTGAATACAATAGAATATTTGATTAAAATAATGTGTACACTTTCCTGTGGCATATTCCAACAGTTTAACTTTGTATCAATTTTCTTGTAATCAAATTTTAATAATAAATTGTAAGTCTTGAGTCAAATTTAAGTTAAAATACGGTAGTGTCAAATTGTTAAATCAATGGAAAAAGAAGTTTAAATTTGAAATCATATATTGTTGTTTATGTATTAATCTTCTAATTATTCAAATTTATTATTCATATTATTTGCTTGAGCTTTGTGACAAAACTGAAATTAAAAGCTGTATTATATACATTTTATCATTTTGTATTTTTTCATTTTGTAAATATTCTTAATGCCGCTTTTAATTATTTCATAATTTCGTTTATCATAATGTGATTTAAGTCCCAAAGTGCCGGTAAAAGAAGAGGAATGGTCTGATGTACCGTCAGATGTCGTACATTTGACTGACACTAATTTTGATGACTACATTTCTAAACACAATTCCGTTCTTGTTATGTTCTATGCTCCATGTAAGTTGTTCTAATATTATATCTCAGTTAAGTTTAACCTCTTTACCGTGATCCCCGAGATAACTCGTCTTTCAGAAATTTGACCTATCCCGTGCATTCAGAGATAACTCGTTCTCAGATATAAAAGGCATCTGTGCACCGTGGAGCCCGAATAAACTCGTCAAAAGGCTGAAAGGCTATAAAGCATAGAAAATCGATAACGTCAAACTGCAGGGAGGCTAATGTAACAGCCAACCAATGAAAACAGCCGGTGTTGGCTGGTGTTGGCGCATAATAGAAAGCGAAAGTACACTGTATTTTCTAAACATAAAAATAATAACACCTTAGTATCACTTTAAATAACATTTTATTTCATGAAATCAACATAACTTATCAAATTATGAAATAAAAAAATACAGTTTTCAAAAAAATTTCAAAATTTTTTCTCCACGGTAAAAGGGTTAACTCATATTTTGTCAATTTTAAATTTTATCAAATTTTAAATTTCATTTTTGAAAGAACTGCTATCATATTGAATGACTTGTTTGGTGCAGGTTTTATTTATTATTAAAATCATTGAATCTCAGATCTAGAGACTTAATGTTGCTTGTAGTATGTTGCCTCGATGGTTTCTTGTATTGTTCTTGTAATAGCTTTTATAATAAGTGTATTCACAATTACATCGGTGATATATTTTTAATAGTTTTAACTGTTGTTTTAATGTCAATAAAAGTTTGAGGTTTCTAAAACATTAGCAGATAATATTACTGTACTTAATTTTTGTCATTTTGATTTTAATTGTCGCAATAAGTTGAAATTCTTCAAATTATGATGACATCGCTATATTATAATATGATGTATCATATTAAAATCGTTATAATTGATAGGGTGTGGACATTGTAAGATGATGAAACCAGAGTATGTAAAGGCAGCCGCAGCTCTCAAGGAACAAAATGTGAGTATTTTTTGTATTTTTTACTAAAAGTTTCTTTTATATATTCTCGGTACAGTAGGGAATTTACAGGATGTTGTGGGGATTGATCCTTTACAATATGTTTTATATTCAAATTTTTCTCATTGATAGATTGACGGAGTACTTGCTGCAGTCGATTCAACAAAGCACATGAAAGTTAGTAGTAGATTTCAGATCAAGGGTTATCCAACAGGTACATTTGATTTCTTTCAAAGATAAACGCAGTAAATACGAAGTATTTTAAAATATCTTAGTATTTAGAATTGCTAATATTATTTACAACTAACTGTAAATCAGTTTCTGTTTTGAATTAGTATCTTTGTAGAATTTGTTTTATTTTAGAATTTGGTAATGAATTCGACTGCATTAGTGAATGTGGCTTGAATTAATTTACAAATCTTTTTATAGACTCAGTTGTGTGCGATTATAAGCAACAAACGTGTTGTAAAATAATAATCAGTTGGTTTCTATACTAATTGCAATCATTTTTCATTCATTATTATAAAAATTAGATTTTTAAACTAATGTTGTTTTTGTTTCATTGAATCTCTGGTGACTGATTCGTCATGCAGTCAAGTACTTCAAGTTAGTTGCTCTTTAATTCTTTTATATTTCATTGTTATTGGCTCGGAGCTTTTATAATTATTTTTTGCGACAACAATTAGTCGGTTTATACTGTTATATCATTAATATTTAAAACTCTTTTGAAACAAAAATTTGTATTGAGCTTTTTATATGCTAGATTCATCCTTCCAAAATAGAAATTAGTTATTGAATTGTGTTACGAAATTGAGCATTTATAAAATCTTAGTTTCCGTATACTTAGCTCTTATTAGTTTGTTTTTAAGGAAACAGATTTATTTTAATATATCTTATAACCTTATATTTATCTTAGCTCATATTTTTACTCATATTTTTAAATTATCACTCAACATCACGCAATTGACCAGTAAACTAAATAGATCAGGTTTCTTTTTATACAATATCAAGAATCATATTATGCTAAAATTTAATGTAGCGTTTAGAATTTTATTTATTTTTCTTTTTTCTTCAGAAATGGTGAAGAAAATCTCAATTACGAGAAGCCGCGCAAAAGAGATGCTCTGGTAGAATTTATGAAAAAGTAAGCGATTATCTTTTTAGCTTATTTGCTTTCTCAAATATATTTAAAAGTTAGAATCAGTCAGTTACAGACGTTTAGTTTCAAATTGTAATTTACAGGTTATATGAGTGGACAGATTTTAGTATTTATTCATGCTTTTACCTGATCAATAACAATCTACAATCAAAATTTAATTTCTTATTTCTTTTTCTTTCTTACACTATAAAGCTACATATTTTTATAAACTGCGCATTTCATCACATTATTTTTAGCCCGGTGGAAAAAGCAAAGTCTGCCCCCCCTCCAAAATGGTCGTCCGAACCAAATAAAGTGAATCATCTAACTTCAGAGACGTTTAATAGTTTCATTAGCGCTAATCCGAACGTGATGGTTATGTTTTACGTGCCTTGGTGTAAGCACAGTGCGAGCTGTAAGCCTTGGTTTGCTGATGCTGCTGAGAGACTCAGTGCTGTGACTGATCGGGTCCTAGCTGCTGTTGATTGCAGTGAAGCTAAAGGTAGTTTGATCTTATATCGAGTTGTTCATTTGTATTAGTTTCCAATGAGATTTAGTATAAATCTTTGGTTTTTATTTGAATGTAAATATATTCATCTTTTTATTGCGGTAAAAATGTAAGTTGTTGAAGTAATTAGTTTTTTTAAAATAATTCTATTGCATTAAATCGTTACGAGAGTTAATTTACACACTAAATAATACTGTTATTGCGCTGTTATTTTTACATTTGACTCGACGGTATTTTTTTCACAGAGTTAATTTCAACATGTTCTTTATTAGTTCTTGTTTATATTTTGCCAAAGTGTTTTTTTTATACTAGGCCTACTCGATTTTTACATATTTGAGATGTTTCTAGAATGTTTGATGTATTGCAGATATTTGCCACAGCTCAGAAGTGAGAGGCTACCCGGCATTCAAGTCTTACAAAGCCGGAGAGTTTGTGTCTGATTACACCGGGGGTCGTAGTGCTAGAGATGTCGTTAGCTATATGAATTCTCTCTCTAGAGCTCCTTTATCCGTCAAACAAGAACTTTAGGCGCTTTGTTTTGCACGACTCGTGAATTGATCTTTTGATTTACCAGCGCTTCTCTAGTTGATAGCTCGACACATTTTATTTTCTTGAAAGTGATAAGTTTCATAGATTTAGAATGAATTTAAGTTTTAAGATCATTAATATTTTAATGTTTTTTTCAGGATAGAGGTAGTGAAATTGTTTCTTTGTAAAGTTTAATTTTGTATCTTGCTTCTTTTTAAATGTAACGTAAGATCTTTATACGATTGAATCATTTTTTAGTACATTGTTAGAAATAATGTGGAATGATTTATGGTGCCATATTTATGGTGCTTCAATGAGCCTGGCAAATTTTGGTCTTTTAAAAAATATTGATGAATTTGATCGAAATAGCGATTAGGACGTAATTTTTATATTAAATGAAAGCAAAAGTTTAAACAATGAAGATGATTGTATAAAACTTTATTTACTACCATTGAAATCTAATATTATCAACTGTAGAAATAACCATTAACAAAATACAACTTTTAAATGATTAAAATGACGTTAAGTTTAAGATATTTTCTGAGTATTTAGGTCTAGAAGCGCTGGTTTATTTGTTGCATTCAGGTATTTCTTCAATTCCATTCGCTAATTCGCTAACTGATAGCTTTATGGCATCTCCAGGGGCTTAATTAATAAACTTTTATAACCAGGGGCTTTTTAATTTTTGTTTAATTATCATGACATGAGAATGCTAATCTTTAATCTTTTTATATGTTTTAACTTTAGCAGGAAAAGATATCTTTTAAGGATGGTTAACTAAATAATTGTTCATCACATATGGAACAATAGATCCTGGAAAATTATCGAAGAATGATTTGGATTTATAATTTTTAACTCAATTCGTAACATCAGTGGAATCAGTCATATATTTTTCATTTAATACACAAGATCTTAGATTTTATATATAAAGCTGGATTATACCCATAATAACGTAACGATGATTCTTTACATTAAAAGCATGCAAATTCATGTTTGTAGATCATACCAAGTTACGCTGGTATATTTATTTTTGCTGGTTAGTAGCAATTTTGTTGTTTTCATCAGTATTTATTAGATATCATTGTGTAAGATAATATTTTGGACTTGAAATTATGTACAAATTTTGCTCGTTTAATCTTACGAAACAAAGCTTTACTCTGAATATTCTTTTGTTAACAATTTGCAACAATGACTGACAAATTGGTAACTTTATACTTTTTATATTTGCTTCCTTGTTAGTTGACGGTGTAAACACGTATGAAGAAATACTCGTTTTAATTCATATACTATTCTTGCCAGTAATAACTAAAAAATTGATTATTTAATTACTATGATTGCAAAAACCGTAATTTAAATTACCAGTAATACTTTTTCTTCCATAAGTAGATTTACAAATTATTGCACTTTAGAATAATCTGGAGATATTCTGTTCTTTTCATTATCGCCATAATTTTAATATTTACATTTTTATATCTGTCCATCAGTCTATTTTGTTTATCATTGAATTTTTAATAACAAGCAATAATCTTTGTTAATATTTTGTATTTTCAGACAAATTACACGCATTATATTCATTATTTATACGTTTACTTGTCAATGGCTTACAACTGTTATTTACATTATAAATTATTGTGTTAATTACTTTATTATCATTGTTTATTTTTTTAAAACCTGTTGACACTATATTAGACATCACGTGTGTTTTAATTACTGTAGATCGCTGATAATATTATAATTAAATCTATCTTATTCATTAACGCATTACAATTTAACTGGTATAGTGTAACTATGGTAGTACAAATAAATTCAGTATTTAATAAATTCAATCATTTAATTTGACTAATTGAAAGCATTCGCAGTTTTTCTTAATTGAATGCACAGAGTAGAACTTGGACCTTTTGAATTGTTTAGTATTATTTTTTGATTATTTTAAATAACACGCTATCGATGAGCAATGGCTTGCAGTTTGTGGTAACGAACTCATTACTGACAAAATAATTTAATTTGTAAATTTTTGTTTAGTTATTACGATGCAAATACATGAACGAATATTGTATTCATATGATGACTTTATTATGAAAATGCTAGATTGTACAAGTCTTGTATATGAAGCAATATAAAATGATTACATTTAATAACTCGTGTAGATTTCAAATTTTTAAGAAAAATTCTTATATAAGTGCATGAGATGAGATGCTTGAAATATGATGAAAACACAAATTAATTTTTGTATTTGAATTAGGTTTGATTTAGTCATTAAATATAATTAGGGTAAAATGTTCTATAATATACTTTTAAAAGAATGCATGTGTTCTAATAATGTTACAAATATTTATAATAAAAATGAAATGAACTAATTTCACTGAGATGGCGTGGTGAAATATTTGTGTGTCCTGGGAGATAATACCATATATCATCTGGTTATTAAATATTCTTTCAAGATTCCGAACTGGTTTGAATGCGTTGTTATATATTGAGCTTTTTCATTGTCTAAAACTTAGACTTCACTTCTAATGGTGTCGTCAACAATATTAGCAAAACATTTTGTAAAGCTGACGTTAGCTTTCATTCATTGAATTACAATTTCAAAAATTAAAATATAGCTAGTTGCAATTGAATGAATTCTTTTATGAAAGAAAGCTATTACATGGCGCGTATACCATGCAATTACAAATTTACAATGCAATGTAATTCTGAGATATTTCTGTTCTAGATATACAAAACAATTATCAAGACGTAACTAATATAAATTTATACAATCAATATGCCTACTAGTACAATTTTCCATCCTATATACATACAAGAATTTGTCATAAAAATGAAGCTATTACACGTTGCTATTATAAGAAATTAGTGTTGGTGCAGGTAGCATTGGGGTGGGGGCCCAAAACAGGGGTCTGCTATTAGTCCAGATGTTGCCCATTTGTCGATGAGCCATTTTGAAGCGTGCTGCTAGCTGCTTTTTCCATTTTGTTCTGTATGCAAACAAATTCAAGAATGACAGTATAGTATAATATTAGTTACTATTTATTCAAGATACCAACTAATTCTTAAATATATTTTGATATGCAGTGATGTTAGCATATAGGATCACACTGCTTTAGGCGTATTCAAAATCTTCCTAGTTTAAATATACATAAACTGCAAGACTAATGTCTAATAAAAAAACAGATTACTATAATTGTCGAATTCTACTTGTACATAGGGTACAGAGATCTTAATACCAGTGCCGGATTTAGACCTTAGGGGGCCTGAAACACTTCTGCAAAAGGAGGCCGCAATAATTAGAAATGACAAATTTTTTTAAATTTATTACCATACTACCTGTTCATTTTTAAAGTGATGACCTTTTTTTTTTTTTTTTAGTTATCGCTACATTTTTTGGGCTCACTGTTAACAATTAATTTAATTCAACTGTACAGCAAACATTTATCATTCCAAAAAAATTTTTTTTAAATCTCGGGGGGCCCCCTTTGGCCGGGGGGCCCTCAGCACGTGCTGAAAGTGCTTCATGGTAAATCCGGCCCTGCTTAATACTAACCCCTTTGGTTAAACGCTCGATTAAATTACATGCTTTAGTGCAAAAAATAATCTTCTAATGTGATCGTTATAGGCCTAGTTTAATTATTTACCTTCTGTTTTGAAACCAAGTTTTAATCTGTGTTTCTGTTAGTCCGAGAGAGTGAGAAAGCTCTGTTCTTTTACTGACGTTCAGATATTTATCTGCCTGCATTGATAATAAAAGTATTACATAGATAAATCAATAGATTTGACCCTAATTAACATCGAATAACTTCATAACTATTTTATAACTGTAATTTATGCATACATTATTGACATAATATCGTTTAGAAAATGTCCAAACATTAAAATTCAAGATTTCTTTTATTATCCCTATCATTCAGTAATTTGTTTACCTTGAATTCAGCTTCTAACATATCCAGTTGTTTGGAGGAATAAGCTTGACGAGGTTTTCGATCCAAACGAGACTTTCTAAGTCTTCGCATAGAACTCGCGTTACCTATGTGAAGAAGACCGTATAAATTTATAATAAAATTCCTGTTGCGGTAAACGTTAGCTGAGTATATAGTGAAATATACCTTTTTATAAGTAGATATATTAAAACGCAATATTGTCATAGATTCCTATAAATAGCTTAACTTCTTGAACGTAAGTTCAAGATTATGATCCTAAACATTAATTTAAAATATCTCGATTTTTTATTTTTATTTAAAAGTTAAAATATTGTTTTATAGCAATAAAACCAATAAACATTATCATATCAGATACCCTGTAGAAGTTGCCTCTGTAGCATCGACTCACTAGCAATCCGACTCATCATAAACTGCGAGGAACTGAACCAGGCAACATCATCCGTGCCTCTAAACAGAGGTCCCTGCATCGAAATACTTCTAGCCAATGAGAAACTTGGAGGAGAAGACATCGAGCCAATCAGAGAGCTGGAACTTTCGAGAGAGGAATGACCAGAATGTGGGGCACGGGATAAGTCATCATGATTAAAACTATCATCGTGTGAGGAATCGTCAGATTCTGATCTTTCGACATCATGTTGACTGTTTGTGGATGTTGAATGAGAAGTAATGTTAATATCTTTAGTGAAGGTTTCAGTTTCGATGGGTTTCAATATTGAATGAGCTGTTATATTCTTTGAGATGTCTTCTTTATACTGCATGGATTGGTGAAGTATTATATTGGATGAAGAAGAGAAATTGTTGATTGATAAAGTGTCGAAGTTGTGAGATGATTTGCTTTGAACTAGAATAAGTATCACAGAAATTGCAATTGATTATAAATAATTTAAGACTCTCGCATTTATTTTGTTGCAGTTATTCTCTGTTTTATTAATATGTTATGAAGTTCATGCATAAAAATCCTACAGTGCCGATATTCAAATTAATGATTATTAATAAATATAGTTTCGTCTTGCATAATATTTTCAATAAAAATTGTTTTAAAATGCAACTTATTGTCTCTAAATGTTTATGTAAATTTAAAAACTGAACAAAATTTTAAAAGTGAGTTTAAATAATTCAACAAACCGAAGTTCTCTTTTTTCTTGAAAAGTGAATCGAATTCACTTTTATGTTCTTCATTTCGTTCTTTGCTATAGCTCATCCGATCTAAACCGGAAGTCATCGTGACTACGCATGACGTCACATCCGGATCACGTAAATCTTTAGTAGAATTTGAGAGATTTGGTTTTAATTGTTGATCAGAAAGAATGATTTTAATCGATGATGGTAAGCGATCTCGTAAAATGTCATCAATTGAAAAGGTTCGCGGCATTGTTGGAGAAGTAGTTTGACGAGACTAAAAAAATCTGATTTCAGATTTCAGCAGAGATAAAAAGTGAGAGCAACTTTTCATAAAATAGACCTATGACAGTCTTTAAGCTATAGTCTGTACTATCCATAACATAAGAAATTATGTACAATTAATTTATTTCAGATTTATAGCGCAAATAATAGATTGATCACAGTCGACGCTGTAATGATAATCATATCTTTTTACCATATCTAACACGTTCGTAAATTATAATTTAAAGCTTTTAATGTAATATTCTGTCATAAAATCATTATCGTTAATTAACTTGAATACTTAGTGAAAAATTACGAATAATGATAAGTCACTTTTGTTTTTATTGTTTTTTACTTTTATATTATGCGGTGAGAAAATGAGCGCAGCCAATGAGCATTCGTCGTCGGTTTCTTCCGCAAAACAATTGAAGAAACTGGATCACTAGATTCAGCTCCCTTTTGAGTGATTGTGTCGAATAGGCCACACCCATAATCACGTCAATCAAAGTGACGATTGAAAGAGTTGTTATGGATTTGTGGTTTTATGCGTGCGCTTTTAGTCTTTATTTTTCTTTTATTTCGCACTTATTAAAGCATAGTTATACAATTTTTATTCTTAAGATATATTTGACTCGTTAATATTTGTCTATTTTATTCCGTGTTTAATACATCACAGTTGAAGCATCTATTATAACACGTTTATTGTACAAAATGTTTTATTGTTTCACGATTTTTAATAGGCTCAGACTTAAATAATGCGTTAATTATTTGTTTAATTCGGTCAATTAAAATAATGCTAAAAATCCCACATAAATATAACTTTTCCCGCCGTCTAGAAATTTCAAATCGTTCAAATAATGTTTTGAGATAAAGATCTTTGCGAATAATGTAAGCTATTTAAAATATTATATTATGCTCATAGAATGGAATTCATTTTTTTGTATGCTGTATTTTAATGCTTAGTATATTATATTCCTATAACATATGTAATACTATCATATTTTTTATTGTAGTACTACATTTTGCATTAATTGCATCATGTCGCGCTGGTTTTTTTGTAAGTATTCATATTGAAAATTTGCATCGTACATGCATTTTTCTGATTTTATTAATTGCGTTCTAATAATGCTGCTTAAAAACGCATTTTTATAAATAAATAAACGAACGTATATACAAAGAAACACTTTAACTATTCAGCTGATGTATAATTAAATACAGTAACATGCAATTATTATTTAAATGCTTTCGTCAAACAGTGATATATTAAATGTTAAATAGTTATTCTAAGAATGAGATATTATTGATTAAAAGTGCACATTTTATACACATCAAAAACGAACACGAATATACCGCAAATTTTGAATTAATTTTGTTTAATGTCATCAACTTCTGAACGACTTTTTAAGGTTAGTTAAATAATCCACCACACCCTCTATTTGCTGCTGAAATATTATTCCGAAATATAACACTCCTTGGTGCTTATTCGCCGTGCCCAGGGCTTGATCGCTGAATGTTCTCTTATTTTGTAAACAGTGATTTAATAAATTCTGATTGCTCTTTTGAACGCAAAAGTAATTGAACGGAAAATGAAAGAGTCCTTGATACTGAGCTCTTTCAAATTTATCTAAAATTCTGTGCTTTCTTGAACTTTCCACATTATTCAACATCGTCCGTGTTGAATTCACTCAAATGTAGAATGACATCGCCAGACTCGACGCTGACCTTAAAATTGACTGAAATTTCAATATTTATAAACATTGCTAGAGAAACAATGAATAATCTGCCGCCAAAGAAAGCCGGGTATATTTCATAGTTTCTTTACAAATTTTTAAGATTTTGCGACCACTTTACATTAGTAAAAAAAGGCAAAAATCTTTTTCGACATACTGCAATATGCGATCAACAATATATATTAGTAATTTAGCTGATCAACATTAAATAAATACGAATACTTTTTAATAGAAACACTAAGTTTACAATTAACACAAGGACGGATCAGCTTACTCCATTTTCAATTTTTCAACCCTCAACTTTTGGTCGACGATTCTCACTAAGTGGTTGCGTCGCTAGTATATGCATTAACCCTTTACCGACACAAGTCGGTTTCTCAGCCGCTTTTAATCTGGCGGTAATATTGCGCAAAACGTCGTGTTTTGTATTGCTTTCACGCGACATCATGACACACCACTTGAGTTCTCGGCTCATTTGCATCGCAATTAGCCGCAACGTCGAGAAACACCGCAATAGCAATCGTGTGTACTAAGCGAGAGAGTTAAGAGAGTCGGATATTACGATTGATATTAGTTCTATCGCAGTTTTCAAGAGCGTTCGTCTGCTTGAGCAAGATCATGAGGCAGATTTTGGAAGAACAATCGACCGTGGGGATCAAATTGAAACAATACAAATAGATTTTTTAATTGTTTCAATTTGATCCCCACAGTCGATTGTTCTTCCAAAATCTGCCTCATGATCTTGCTCAAGCAGACGAA
>JAQIXG010003334.1:0-15170 GCA_034700105.1 Oconnorella tubifera
CACCCCCCCCCCCAAAAAAAAAAACATTCATGATTTTGATTTTTGAATTGTGACATCTTGCATCTCTGTCAGTTTGTTCAGTTTCTTTCATGCTTCAATTTGTTTACAATCAATAAATGACGACGCATTATATCAATTATTCCAATTATTAATCTATTAACTACAAATTAATTACAATCAATTGATATTAGTATTTAATTATTTAACTATTAAATTAGTTCTTGTAATTCTTATTCTAGGTTCTTGACGATCGAATCCCCTCCCCCGTTGATCGTAGGCTGTCAGCGGGCCGTGAGAGAGCAAAAACTGGCTGGATCACTGGTAGCGCTGGTAATCAAAAAACGGGTCAACCTTCGATGACGTCACAGCGCTACTGGTACGAGAAATATAAACATCAGAAACGTCTTCAGGAGAAGTTTAAGAAGAAAGGAATATCACTGGATACAGGAATGGAGTACTACCACAAGCAAGGTTGTGATCGATTTCTTTACAATGGCTCTATAGCAAGTATTTGTTAAACAAATCTGAATTAACGTACTAATACAGATTTATTTTATTTTACAACATACATAACATATTTTACAACGAAGTTAGAAAATTTTCATACATATAATAATTAAAAAGTTATTTTAATTTTAAACATTATTAAATTATTAAAATAAATTATTAAACAAATAGGATTGCTATTAAAATTACGATTATTGTTAAAGACATAATCATTAAAACAAACATGATGTTATATAGTGTGGCATATATAGTCATTTTTATTAGTTCAAGATTTTATTTAAATATCCTGCCATGCTTATAAAAACGTCACAGAGCGCAAGATGTAAATTGCTGCGGCATGAAATCTATATTTGTGCATCAATTTTGCAACTGACATTGTTGTATCACGTGACACAACTTTAAGCATCGTTCAATTGTGTCTTTCAATCAGACGCGATGCATTAGTTTTACTTTGAAAAGCGATCAATTGATCACTTCACAACTAAGCAGTATTAAAACGTCAGAGCATATCGTCACATTACGTGGCCTTCTGTTGCAGGAGTGCCTCATCACGAGCTGTGTTTCGGATGGAAGCCCAGCCAGGAGTACCTGGACGTTGACTTAGACGGGACGTCCGAGGGATCGATGGACTCCAGCGCGGCGGGGGACGGAGGGATTGAAATGAAGTCAGCTTCGGAAGATTCCAGACATGATGATGAAATATTTCTACCTTTCTACGCTTGTAATAATAA
Source organism: Oconnorella tubifera (assembly GCA_034700105.1). NCBI lineage: Eukaryota > Metazoa > Annelida > Clitellata > Enchytraeida > Enchytraeidae > Oconnorella > Oconnorella tubifera. The sequence continues at coordinate 1,239 of JAQIXG010003334.1, forward strand.
CAACAGCACTATTTAGTAAGTCTGAGATAATTAAGCTATTTTAATTTAAGTAGGGTTACTATTGCAGAAAACATTATATATTTTTAACATTGTTAGCAAGTGGATTATGCATCGTGACTATAGATTTGCTTGTAGATTTTTGAATTCTAATCTTACTTTAAATCTTTAGATCTAAGTTACATCTAGAATTCAGATAATTTGCTGTAACAGAACAACAGTCAAATTAAGTCTCTGTAATTACTATAAATTATTATTATAAAATTGCTGCAATAATAAATAATTAAATTTATTTAAATTAATTAATTGAAGCAGTTAAATTTCTTCTTTTCTGTGCAAAAATACTTTAAAAGCTAATAATTTCTTTCTTAGTTTTAGTTGAAGACATTAAGAATTTTTTTTATTTACATTTGTTAATACAATAAAGCAATTGTAATTTCAATAAGCACTATGATTTCGATGAAAGATTTTATAAGTTTTGATGACAAAATATGTTTTTTGTCTATAGTGCGAGACACGGCAGAATAGAGTCGAGCGATTCTGTTTTAGATCAGAATTGCAGCCAACAAGAATTAGTTTCACAACTTTTCGATCTCGAACAGCAGCTGATGTAAGCTTTTGAAAGTTGTAATATCTTTTAAACTAAAAATATATATATTTACAAAGTTGATAGTTGATCGAACTATTTTTTTTAGATAATTGTGTGTATAATTGATACAAATTAAGTATTACAAGCATTTTTACTCACCTGAATTTGATGCTTGAGTTATGTTTTATTTAATAAATACAAAGTTTCGAATTGTTATAAAAACATCAATTAATATGTAGTCAGATCATTATTTTGGTACTTTAACGTGTATGCTTTAGAAATTCAAAGTGTGAAATGGCTAAGCTGCTTAATAAGGAAACTTGCTTCAAAGAAATGTTAGAAGAAAGAGATAAATTGATCAGAAAATTGGATCTCAAAATTGAGAACCTGGAAAATTACGAGAAAAGAAAAGCAAGGTGCATTCTTGTACAATTTTACTAGTTACAAAGTTTGCCCACAATTATAATTTACACCACAAAATTAATAAATCACAAAGTTTGTTGTTAACATTTAATACTGTTAGAGATATAGTTCTGTTATGTTAATCCATTAATATAACTTTTAGTAAAAAAATAGTTAGACATAAATTTTAACTGATTTAAGCTTACTGATTGTATAATGCGTAATAATATTATAATTACAGCATCGCTGACGTCATTCAAAGTCAGATTCGTGATTTACAAGATCAGACTTTGTTTCTAAGTCGTGAGATACGCCACCTGGCGAGACTACGACATTACGATCATCAGCATATTCAGCATCAACGCAAGTACGATTGTTTTCTTGTTATAAATTTATAATTAAATAATTTAGGCTCGGTTACTGGGTATTGTTTTTATCTATATTTGTCTGTCTGTTTGTTTTTTGTCTATTGTCGTAAATTAATTTATTAAATTTTATTAGCAGGCATTAAACTTTAAGAGTGCATTAACAGCTACATAGGAATTCAAGTAATTTTTATAAAACCTATTTCGTTCTGTTAATTGCTATGAATTGAAAGAAAATATTATTATTTTCTGCTCTACTGTTTTAAATTTACTAATTAATAAATTTAAACGCAAACAAATATTAATGTTTGTTTACATTATCTTAATCACATTATCATTTTCTTAAATAATGACAAGTTTAATATTTAATCAACTCTATGAATGAAATAAATAAACAAACTTAAGCTAATACTTACATTTTTATGTAATGATTATTAGACAACTTGGTGATTTGAAGACAAGTATAGAGACTTGGAAGGACAATTATGTCTACTTGCTTCAGTCTTGCATCACTATTCCAACCGGTGACGTGGTGGATGGGTGGCAGCTGAAACTTTTCGGTGGAGATACAGTAATACTTTAAATTATAATTATTATATAAATTATAACCGCATTAGACTTTATTTGCTGTATTTATATTTGTAAGAAACACAATCATGAATGCTCGGCAGCATATTGAACTAAGACGATGAAGTGAGAGAAGATTTTCTAATTGGCAAATTAAATGTACAGATTTTTAAATTACTTTTTTATATTGTTTAATGTTAAACAGCATCGCTATAGAGTACAAGAGTTGTTGGCTGAAGCGAGACAGACCAATCCAAGTCTTCCTGAATACAGCTGGTTAGTTTTTAAATAAAATCAACTATTCTTTATACTTCATTATAATTTTTTGGTTGTAAACATTTAACATAACAATTTACTTTAAATGAGCTTATTACTCTAGATTTGATTTAATGTATTAACCATTGAATTAAAACAAAGTTTCGGTCTTTTCATTTGATGCAGGCTACTCAGTAAAATGTCACACGTTGACCAGTATGGATTTCGTCATGTTTTTGAAAGCGAAGGACTTCTATTGCATCATCTTTGTCAGCAGCTACACCTGCACTACCGGACACTCTACCCAGAACACGAGGCTTGCGTTAGAAAATGGTCCCAGATACTTTCAAGTCCAGGAACATTACCACTTTCTAGATCGGTTAGTGAATGAAGCAAGTAGATTGCCATGCCATTAACATACAGTAGTTGTATGCTTGTACATAGACTGAACTGATTTATAAATTTGTTGATTTATTTATTAAATCTAATATATTAAATTCTATTTTTGTTTCATGAATTGGGCAATAATCTTCCTCTTGAAAACTGCATGAAGAATGTATTGTATTTACAATTTCTTTATTATAAATGCACTTCACATTAAATTTTAAACTGCAATGGCAGATTTCTGAAATTGCCTTAATATGGAATCTTTTTTCATCTACACAAAGTTTATTTTAAATTGTTATTGCCATATTCAAGAAAAACACTCGAAGTAATTTATTTTTCATCTTTGATTCTGAGTATTTTCTTTACTTATACACTGAGAATTATAGAACAAACTTCAATGAAATAACCTCTGAATTAAGTAAGTATCTTGCTAGAGGGAGCCACTTAAACCTGATAAAACCTAGCTAGATATATAATAGTTTCCTTTATGAATACAGAAAGAGACGAAGAATCTTTGTCGCAAGGGAATCCCTTCACAGTTTCGCGGCGAAGTCTGGAAAAGACTCGTTTATTCAAAGATTGCAGATATAAGAGAAGAAATGGGTGTACATTACTACAGTCATCTAGTCAATAAAGCCCATGATTCCCTGGTTAGCTGCTTTTTCATATTTCATTATTTAATTGAAATCTTAATGAGCTAAAAGAAGTGGTAAAATTAATTTTGAAAGAAAAATTGATTACTGAATTTACAAGTAAAAATTTATCTTTTCTTCTTGTAGCAAGCTTGCAAATAAATCTGGATTAGGAATTATATACCTGCCTTTAAACATTCTAGCTCTGAGAATAATACAGATATGTATTTGGCAGATTATTAGTATGTTATAACTAGATATAGTTCTATCTACTTATACAATATATCTAGATCATAATTGTAGATAATTATTGAAATTGTCTTGTTTCAGTTAGCAGGAGCATATCGTAAGCAGATTTACATGGATTTAATGAGAACGATGCCTAATAACATTAACTTTAATTCTCCAGATGCTGAAGGGGTATGATAAATAAATCATTCTATATTGTATTCTTATTTAATATGTCAATATATTTTTATTATTTTATATTCCTTTATGTTTTTTTAGTTTAGCCTTGTATTTTAATGAGTTGTAATATCTATTAGGCCTACTATGTGTGTTGGTCAACACATGCTTCAAAAGTAATATTTAATCATTAGTAATTATTATTTATATCTTTTGCAAAACCGTTGTGTTTTGGGGTGTGCGATAAAAACAAATTATTACAGGAACCCTTTCATTCATAATGTTCTTCATTTAGCATCGATCTCTTTGCGTATATTGTATAAAAATTGTATCACAATAATAATGTATACTGAGTATACTGCTTAATATGAAAGTAAGTTTATAATACTGTAACATTGTATATAATACTTACTTCCTGCTATTTTTTGCATATAGATACGTCGCATGAAGGAAGTCTTGCAAGCTTTCAGCATTCACAATCCCGATGTTGGTTACTGTCAGGGACTTAACTTTATAACCGCAATGTGTCTGCTCTTTCTTGATACTGAAGATGCTTTCTGGTTTGCAATATGCCTCTTATTTAGTTTATTATATGTACAATACCTAGATGTAAACCTATTTGCTTTAAATGATGCATTATGCCATGAGTTTACCTAATATTACCATGGTATAGTAAAATTATGTAATATCCTATAATATTATTTGTCTTTTTCATATATTCTTTATGTTTGCTTTGTAAAATTTAATTTTAAAGAGATAAGCGTAATATACAAAGCATACATACATAATTTTGAATTTATATATGATACTTTGAATGTATTTATATATGATACTTTGAATGTATTTATATATAATACTTTGAATGTATTTATATATGATACTTTGAATGTATTTATATATGATACTTTGAATGTATTTATATATGATACTTTGAATGTATTTATATATAAGAATACTCCTTTATTTTTGTAGGGCATTAGTTGCAATTACTGAAAAGTATTTTTCTCCCAACTATTTCGACAAAGCTCTGACAGGTGCCCAGGTAGATCAGGAAGTCCTCAAGGAGTTGCTGGCTCAGAAACTTCCCCAGCTGCATCAGCATTTCTGTGAAGTCGACATTGAATTGTCTACTATCACACTCAACTGGTTTCTAGCAATATTTTATGACATCGTTCCTTTTCAGGCTTGTGTTGTTTTGCATTTTTTGGAGACTTTTGGTATTTCATTTTTACTTGCACTGTTCATAATATGTTATATTATATCATGTATTGACATTATACAATGTGTACATGTATATGTGAAATTAATTTAAACTATAACCAAATAGTGATTAACTTTTAATACAGTCAACTAGATGCTTATTCTTTGGAGTTAAAAAAAATTTTCAAAGTAGTGTGAACAACTGTGATATGATTTTTTTTAAATTTTAAGTTTAATTTTATAATTGCTAAAATGAACTTTAATTTTTTTGTACTTAACAGACGCTTCTGTGTATATGGGACTGTTTCCTTTTCGAAGGTCCTAAAGTTTTGTTTCGCTTTGCACTGGCTATTATGAAAAGAAATGAGACGAATCTGCTGGAACAGCAGGATACGATAAGCATCATGCGATACCTCAAGGCATGCACTAAACTGCTATTTGATGCAGAGGGAACTGTAAAAGTATATATCAGTTTTTATACTCTGTTTTATTTCTTTATTGTTTCCTTTTATTTACTATTTCGTTTTGTAATTTCTTTAGTCTTTTGAAAAAATCTTTACAGTTCTTTTTATTTCTAGCTTAAATACACAGAATGCAGTACGTTAGTATTGAATTTTGAATATTGTGTTCTCCTATAGACTGAAATGAAATTTAGTGTAAGATATGATAATACCAATAAGCTAAATATAAATTGAAGTTAAACAATATAATGTCTAGAATACCCTTTGTGAATCACATCGAAGTTCTAGTATCGAACTAAAGAGCGCAGTCAGTAAATGAAATATTGTAAAAGATTCAAATAGCAGATTTTCTCAGAGTTTGATACTTAACCATTTTTGCACAAGCTCACACAAGATAAAAAAGCTTACGTTTAGCATCCGAATAAAATAATATAGAATGATTATTACTCTCCCTATATAAATCATATTTCTAGCAAAATTTATTTTCAGACAGCATTCAATGAACTGCAGCCCTTTCCTCATAGAAATGACATCGCAGCCAAGCAGTCAACTCATTTGATAAAACTTAGAGAAAAACTGAAAAAAAGAATTATCGTCAGAACCTCTGTTTCATCCCATCAAGCTCTTGTTTGTATTTATTTTTCTTGAAATATTTTATCACGAAATGAAAATTTAAAGATCTATTCAAATAATAACGAATTTAAATATATTTTGGTTAACGAATAAAAATGTATGTTAATGAATTGGTATAGTGATATTTGAGCTCATTCGAAATGATATATCTGAACTGAAATCATAATCATAATACAGCGTACATTCATTTTTTGTAAACATTTCTAGTAGTTTTCTTCAATTGTTATTGTATTTTGTTTTTTTATTCAGTTTCTTGAGATGGAGCTATCTTCATCACCAGATGCATTACATTACGAATGTGCAGTAGTCGGATCAAATAGTAAGTTTTAAAATTCATTAACTTATGCCATTGGAAATTATTGTCACATCTAAATTCCGGAAGAATTGAAAAAAGATTTATTTAAAACTTTCTAATTTAATTCTTAAACATATGCAAACTAATAGAAATGAACTCCTTTGGGGTGGTTTGTTTGAGAAAACATGAATTATTAACTTGAATATGCATTTACTAATCAGAATAGTTTCTTAATTTTAGTACTACAGTTATTAAGTAAATATAGTTAAAATAAACTTTATTTCTTTATTTCAAAGAATATTATTCTTTGCAACTGATTTTATATTCTGCAATTTTCAAGATTTTTGTTTTTAGTGCACTTTTATTCTCACTTTTTCAATATCTTTCACTTGTATTGCCAGTCTTAAGTAACAGTTTGTTTTTATATAACTAAATGAGTATGGTAATGTCTTGTGGTATAGATTGTGTGATATTTTATTCCTAGATCTTGTTTGGTTGTTTCTTGGATGTCAAAAACTTGCCACAATCAGTTTGTTCAGCTGTGGAGAGGGTCTTGCCAGGCAACTGGATATGAAGGTCAGATTTTACTGAAAAGTATATTGTTTCTCTGGATTCCCATCAAAACGGCCTAGACAATTCGATTAGTAATTTTCACCATTAGAGATGAGATCAGGATTAAGGGCATGGTTTGGATCAGGGTTGAGTTTTAGTTAGTTAGGGTTTGTTTGGGTTATTAACTCATTGTTTTGGTTTATTTTTTTGATTAATGTAACATTTTTGAGTAATTTTTTATGCTGTTTTGAATATTAACGGTTGTTACAATTGTTTTAACATTTTTAAACTTCAAGCAAGAACCTTGTTCAAGTAATGAAAAAATCTGATCAATGAAATGTTATTAATTTTCAGTTTGATTCTCTGGTTCTCTGTTCCTGTGCAGTAAATGGTCTCATTTTAGCTGCCACTCTTTCCAGGCAACTTTTCGCTTTCAGTGACATTACTAGGTTTGAAATAAAAAACTTACGGATTAGATTCTTTTAACTGTAAATACTCGATCTACTACAAATATCATACAACAAATTATTTACAATAATTTACCTTAAATATAATATAGTATTATATATTACTATATAAAGGTTCTAAATAGCATTAAAACCTTTATCTAATACTATTTAGTATTAGAATCTTTTACAAGTTTATCTAAATCGATGAATTTTTATCTTTTATAATCTTAAATTTAATAATAAATAACTGTGGTACAATTTTGTATCAGAATAGAGCAGCATTTGGCTTTTATTGCACTTTTAAATATATAGAAGTTGTTTTGATTTAGCAAGCAGTTATGGTGGTTGCCACTCAATGACTCAGCACTCAGTCTTTGTGCACAGAACCAAGAACTTGGTGGATGTATTGTTTATGTTGGTCTGGCTGATGGAACACTAGCTGTAATTGAAGTAAGTTATAATGACCTAATAGCGTGTTGGTTTTAATATTATACTATGTCAAGATTTAATAGCAAATTGATTTGCCAGCACAATTTATACTAATTTAGAGAATATATACTAATAGAGTTTTACATTATAACATATGTAAAACTCAACATTTTCTCAACAATATGTTTTTCAAAGATTTATTTGGGTAATTGTTATTTTTTATATATGCGTTAAATGTAGACAATAATTTAAGCAATCTATGATATACACAGAATGTTCAATCAAGTCTGAATCCCAACGATGGACCTATCTACATTCCCATTGGTCGCTCGGCGGTCACGTGTTGCATTATTGTGGGCGGTCGTTTATGGGTAGCCTGTGGTAACACCATACATGTGCTCAGTGCAGCGTAAGTTTTCATTAAAATTATTGCAAAAAATACTGTTGTTTTGTGTTCTAAAAAGATTTACGATTGATTTATCATTGTCAAAGATTTTACTGTTATGTATTGTTTACTTTTTGTACTGTTTCAAAACTGGATCTTGTTTAATTTCATGATCAATACTAACAGAAACTGATAAATCTATGATGAAATAGTTGCGAACGAACTTCTGAGTTTTAATGAGAGTTTTAAAATATATTTATATTGAATTTTCAACTAGCTTTCTTTTATAAAAGCTTTATCATGTTTATTTTCCAGAACACTGGACTTCATTGAACGCGTGACAGTGTCATTCAATGCTCTGGATTATGTTCACACAATGGCGGAGAGTGAGATGGGGGTGTGGCTAACCATCAAAGGTTCGTCTGTTCTTGAACTTTGGGACTCCGCTACTTGCGCCTGCAAACTGCTTTTTGATATCATTTCGCATCAATTTCTTATTCAAAGAAAAGTAAGTTGAACTAGACAAATTCTATTCACAGCAATTATAGTGCTTGTTAATATAGATGTTCATTATTTTTATTATTTTTAATATTATTAACGATTAAACTATGATTATAACGCTGGTTTTGTGTTAATTTGACTAATTAATTGAGATATTAATGCATTTTGAGACCATACAGTTCTCTTAGTTGCATCGAAAGATAGATAATCTTCTAATTTAAATGTTTTGTTGAATGTAGGAAGAAGAAGCAGTGAATCATCGTCGTATAAATTGTCTGCTGCCCGTTCAATCTTCTCTTTGGATCGGAACAGGTGATGGTAATCTACATATATTTGATGTCTTAGCCTCTCCATCAAACATTCCAGCCAAACAACCAGTTGTGAACTTGAGGCTAAAAAAGAATGCGGGACAATTGAGTGTGGAGAGAGATGAACAGGAAAGCACAGTGACGGAGGATGTGTCAACGACACAGACAAGGAGAGCGACTTTAAAGAAGCAGTCTAGTTCAACGACGAGAAGAAGTAGAAGGGATGCTTCGGCTACACTCGCGAGTAAGCCGTCAGCAGAGTGTGAAACTAGTTCTTGCAGCAGGTAATTGATACTTACAGAAACTATTTATTCTCTATGTTCATGTTAATTAAGTGACAGCGTCTCCATTTTTAGAATCATTCAGATACTTCAATTTCTTCTCAAAATTAAAACTGCATTGGATAAAGTTTTAAAATGTTGTATATGTTAATAAATGTTTCACCTCTGCACTATTTTTCCAAGTGAAATCAGTCAGTTTTCTCATAAGTTATGACTATTACTATTCGCATCTATATTAATGCTAAATATAGATGCGAATTGCTATTGCTAATAACTTTTATTAAAATAAGATAATAAATAAATTGTAACATAATTTAATGTTCAAATGTTCATAAATAATAATCTAAAATTTATACTATTCAATTAAAATCATCAAATTTTAAACTATAAAGATGAATCAATTGATCAAAGGACTCTCAGGCCAGATGAATAAGCATTGTTTTCATTTTATCTTTTAAAATTGAAAGTAATTATATTACTAATTCTAATTATATTACAACTATATATTTTTAGAGGAGAGAGATGTCTAACAAAAATGACGAGCAAGTCATCTGTTGATCTCTCTGATGTATCCCAGAATTCAGAGACTACCACATCCACTACATGTCATCCTAAAAAGCTGACCCTGGTTAAGAATGATTGCCAAGAATCTTCTCAAGCGAAAGATAAACACAGCAGTCGATGCAATGCACTGCGTCGTTTGGAAAGACAACCAAGATCTGCATCTGAACCATTTGAAAAATTTCGGCGAACTTTGGCTGCGGTTGAAAAAGAAGATACTTTGTGTGAACGCGTTGAAGAAGTGGGTGATGGGAGAAGCAGAAGATCGACCCCTTTAATTCGCATTCAAACTGCTGCTTTGTAAGTTGAAAATCTAGAATCCATAAGTTGTTTTGTCAGGAGTCTATCTAAGGGTTTTCTTTTGTAAAATTTTCATTGTAAGGATTTCTTACCTTTTGCAAGGCTTCAGTGACAAACAAATGAACTTGTAATATTTTTACAAATATCCTCCTTATGATTGATCGCTTGAGGTAGGTAATGACACAAAATCAGTTATACTTGTTTATTTTGATTCAGTTTATTTCTTGATTATGAAATCTGGGAAGTTGTCTAAAATATGTAATAATCTTTGCTTTACTTAAGAAATGTGTATATACTGATTGTTTAATTTGTTTCATATTTTAAATTATTGCATATATTATACATTATTGCTTTTTGTTAAAATTTTATTATTTTCTTTCAAGCCACTCAGATGTCATCAGCCCAGATAGCTCGTCAATGATCAACACTCGAAGTAAAGTACAAAACAAAGATCGAGTGAGGACATCTGCCTCTAGACAATCTCGCGATTATCTCTCAACAGCATCTGCCATTCAAAACTCAGAGGCTCCTCAACGTCCAAGCTCAGAAACAAGAATCAAAGTCACTTCACTGATTGCTGCTGACACTCCCACAACACCTCGTGACTCCAGGGCAAGTGTCAGAAGAAGGGATCTGGCATCTAAGGTTGTTGGACAAAACGATGAGAGTGTTGTGATGACATTGCACGCTAAGATAAAGATCTCAGAGAGGCCCGTTAAATGTCTTGTCCAGACTAGGTAAGCTATGTGATAAGATAGATTTAATTCTGTTAGATTAGTCGCAATTTATATTCTTTTAATTTTAAAAAGTTTATGATTTTTAAAGGAAATCATTAGATTTTCATCAATTTTCAAAGATTTTCATCTCAGGTGAAGTATAAATCTTGCTTATTTTAACATATTTGTGCTGCTTGGCTTGCAGGAGCTCACAAGGTGATGCAGTGATTGTGAGCTGTTCTGGATACTTTGGTGATGATGAACCAGTTCTTACTTGGAAGAAAGATGGAAATCTGGTCAGTAATAATACTTTCAACAAGCTTGCATGAAAGTTTTGTTAATTTTTTTTCAAAAATGAATTATTATAATTACATTATAATGAATTATTTTTACTTTATTTCACATAAAATAAATGTAACCTGTCATTTATTTGACATGAAATAATATCAAAGTTATAAACATTTTCATTCAAACATAGTTTATTGTAGTATAAATTACAATACTAATTTACATTAGAATTAATTTCATTGTAATTTTAATGTTAAATATTACTATAGTGCGCTATATCATTAAGTATATTGTTGGGTTTCTAATTTTTCAACATTAATTTTGTACTGTTTTGCGTACTTGTTAAGGTTAAGGTTGCGTTTAACGTATTATATGAACGATGTCGAAGACGTAGCTGTTAATTTAAACACCTCACTAATGGTGCATCAAGTTCGACAAATAGTGAGCTATCCGGGATTCGAACCTGGACTCATCGATATCGAATCCAGAGCTCTAACAACTTCTCTAACGGGTCTTAACTTAATTGTGCTTGCAGGCATCAAGTCAGTGGACCAATGAGCCAGTTTGGGAGATCTGTCCCTTAACCAATCAACCGCGAAGTACTGCATACATGAACAGTCTCAAATACTCTCAAAGGCTCGACTCAGATACCGTTTCGTCACGGCTCAAAGAATTTCAAATTTACAGTGACTAATGTATATAGTATTTACAATTTCAAAATGTATAAATCATGAAATCTATGAGCCTAGTAACTATTTATTAATATAAAATTCTCTTTTAATAGTTTAGTACTTCTTATAGTTATTAATATATAGGTAATAACTGTAAAATAACTCTGAAATAACTGTACAATTAAATGCAGGTTGTATTAAACCAATAGTATAATTGATGTCGGCTGTTAGTTATTAAAAGAGTTAATAATTGATTTACGGAATAAAACAATACGTCGTCAGCTTCTATGTAATAATAAGTTATACCGTATAATTAAAGTTATAGTTTTAGGTTGTTACTAACAACTTAAAATTATAACAAATGTTAATCAGCCGCACGCACGCACACATACACGCATACCACATACAATTGGTAACACTATAATTGGTAACACAGTGATACCAATTTTAACTTATATACTGATGTTAGATCATAATTAATATAATACACTAGATAACATACAATAATGACACAACAGTATATAATATCATACACTACATTATGACCGTAACTCTGTATATCGAATAAAGATACTTGTTTAAATAACTCGTTCTCATTGGCTGAACGAGCGGGTGCGCTGCGTATCTAAGGCACTGCAATGTTGATGTCTCTTAACATGACCGCACTGCTTCGTTAGTAACCATTGATCTTGCCGACATTCTGACTGGCGCTATACAGTAATATAACATAGGTCTATAATATAATATGATATATAAGCTTTGCTATGTTATATAGTAAATATGGATATAATAGTTATAAAATAATGTATAAAATATAATATATAAAGTTATATAATTTAGGATATAATATAATATATATGAAAGATATAAGATTAATATATAAAATGATATAATTTTATTTTTCTTTACAATGTTATTTGTTAGTTTTAAGACTATCAGTCTTCTTGAGTAGTTGATATGTCAATTATCTACTTTGACATGATTTAAGTTGATAGGAATTAGGTTCATTTCTATAGTTATTGACAATTTATTGTACAGCATATATATACACATCAGCTAACAATAATTCTGCTAGTACTTAAATGTAGTAAATAAACTAACAAATTTACATCAATAGTAGGCATATAGTAGAATTAATTGGTATTGATTGATATTTCGTTTTATACATTCATTTTAATACAGTTTATATGACAGTAATTAATAATTATACAGTTATATCTATATGAACATATTCTCTAAACTATAGACTTAATTAAACTGATGTAATATTTGATTATAAAAGGAACATCAGCACTATTCAATTTTATCTTGATGTCTGATTATTGTTTCCATTTTATTGACTAAAAATTTAATGTTTGAAATTTTTAGAAATACTTAATTGTCCTGGGTGATAATTTACGAAATATTGGTTATTAAATGCAGAGAAAAAAAGTGTTGACTGTACATCTGAATTAAAGATGACTGCTGGATCAGTTGCTGTGCCCACTATTGTGCCCCTCCGGCCCCCGGTCCTGGGTCAGCCAAAAACAGTCGTCGACGCTAACACAAAAATAGAACTTAGCTCAGGTTTGAATTATTCTTATAGTGCCGATAATAATAATTATTAAACTCAAGACACTTTGATTTTTTGTAATTTTTAATTTTTGAACTTCTGTCAGTCAAAGTTTTGGTTGCAATACTTGTTCAAACTATTAACATTCTGTATTTATATAAACATTAATACTCTTATCTTGCTTGTATTGTGTAATTATACAAACATAGTAAGATAAACTAGATGTTTTTTGTATGATGAAAAACTGCAAACGTTATACCCTCCTCCTTCTTGCTCTAATCTGTTCCTCGTTGAAATTCAACTGATTGCATCACTGCTTAAGTTAACAAATATTGGTGTCAATCATTAACTTATTCTAATATAAGACATATACACTGTATATGGGAGCTATGTTTAAGATTATATGTACTGTATAATAAGTAATGTCTTATTGTATGATTAACGTTGAATGATATTGACGTTAAACTTAAATTTGCATCCATAATAACTTTAACTAAGAATAATGTTTTTTTTTGATTGTTATATGTTAGAAACTGAGGGAGCGTTTATTTTCTTTACCGTTGATGGCCCCAGACCAGTACCTTTTCATACTGTAGGCAATCTAGAATGTAGATCTACTTATAGGTACAAGGAACCATTTACACTTCCACCAGGAAAGAAAACTATCAGAGCTATGGCCAGAACTGAGTACTTTACAATTTAGTCACTTTTGGTGTATAACGTGATATAAATTATTGGATTTAGCATATAA
>JAQIXG010003335.1:0-15169 GCA_034700105.1 Oconnorella tubifera
TATATACATTCTCATGAAGAATATTAATAGCCTACGTAATATAACAATAAATATATTAAACTGAACAAAATGATGATCCAACCAACCTTCCAGAAGCTGGTGTTCCGCCATTATATAAAGCAGCTGATATATCATTGGATGATTCCTGCACCACAGCAGCAGGCAACAAGTTAGTTGATACATAGTTGTACATGATTCTAGTATCTTCCTGGTCTAAGTCACTCCTATGTATGACAATTAATAAATCTATTAGCATTGTGAACTGGATGAGAAGATAGCCAGTGATGAGTGAACTCTTGGCTCTTATCAAAGAGCCAAGAGTTCTGCTAAATGCTCAAGACTGAACGATGCAAACTTTGAGAATAAAAACGATTCAGGATTTATATCGCATTGTTATTCACAAAGTCAATTATTTGATAGAGTCTGTGAATGGCAATGCAATTGCATATAAAGACATAAACAGATTTTATTAATTATTTGATAAACTTTGTTACAAGACTAGTATTTACTCATTATATATTTTATGCTTATACAGTTCGCAACACTTCACTAAAAATCTTTTGATACCGATATAACATTAAGATACACCAAAAAGATGCAAGAACAAATAAGCGCAGCTAAAACAACGAGTCATCCGCAATCAGAATGAAACTATAAAACTTAATATCAACTTTATCTTTTCAAGATTACACAAAATCAAAATTTACTCTCAACTTTACCAACTTTACATCGCACTGTATCAATTTATATTATAAATAATAAATTACCAGCATATTCTTACCAAATTTGCTGATCATTGTACAGTAGTATTGTGTAAGTGACCTGCGGCAATGTAGATTTTATTTGATTTAGAATACTCTGCACGCGAGAATAAGTATACTTATCCAGCGGTAAGTACTGTATGCCATTAAAAGTTTCAAGAACACCGATGTGACTTAGTTGAATAGTGGATAAATACTGAACGAATAATAAATAAAATCTCATTTTGAACATTTTACAATCAATCGTTTTTTATATACACAATATTAAAAATCATTTCGGATTTTTACTCTTATGATATTTTAAATTCTTTAGTTATTCTTACAAAGCTCATAAATTATACACTATGCCTAACAATAGTATAATAACAGTATAATACAGAACTTTAGCATATTAGCAAGATAGTTTTATTTCTATGCAATTACTGACAATAATACACAATTGAAAATAGAGCTTTAAATTTTTTCAGAAATATTTTCACACAGCAAAAACTTTAGCCCCCCCTCTAAATGAAACCCTTAGCCCAGGAAATATAATTTAAAGATCATAAATGCAAAGAGGAAAAGCGATAAATACTGGCAATTAAAAATATATATTGGACGAAAGAGGATTATTTTTCTGCGCATGTTATAATCTCGTATAAAGAGTCTATGAAAGTAACTGCCACCTTATTTAAGAAATGCTCCAAGCGTTGCATCAAACCATTTTTGTCTGTTCTTGATAATATATACGTCATTGTGCCGTTGAATAGCTAGTTTAAAAACAAATATTGAAAATCAGAATAGAAACTTTTAAAATTAAATAGGAGAGCTTAAATTGATATATTGTATTTATTTTGTTAATACTTTTAGTCCATCGAAAATCTTCCATTTATTCACTTAAATCGATGATAGTTGAATCCTGCAAAACTAAGAATAATTTACTACTCTGTCTTCTTCATCTCTGTCCAGTTTTGTTCTATTCAATTATCATAAATAAAATATACACAATTTAGCAAACATCCTAAAAGATAAATGTGTGATACCAAAACTTTAAGAAAATCTTATAAAATCTTATCAACCCTAAATGTCTGATAAGTTTGTAGCAGTAGAGATTGATAAACTTTATCTTGAACATCTTCATCGTGATATTCATGCACAGTTTTACCCTCTATAATCTTCTCAACACAAGGAATATTGACTGTCTACAATGTCAGATAGTAACATCTAAGCAATAAGCATCAAAAAGAGAACGTAAAATAATAAAATAAAGATGTAATTATATAATATAAATATTTCATAACCAAAGAGAAAATCAGAGATGGTTAATGCTTCGATATGTATAAGAATAAATTTTAAATTATTCACAGAATCAACTTGTATAAATTACTAGACTGCTCCACAAAGATGTCTACCAATGTACTAAATATTTATCATACAAATTAACTACTAGACGAAAACATGTCAAAAAATTATTTATTAAGAATGCCATAGGAACTCAAGTAGTTAAACCTAACTAACTACATTTTTAAACTGACTTTAAATTATCTTTCTTCAGGACTATCAAAATCACTAAGTATACTTAGTAGTCACTAAGTATATACACTGAATATAGAAATATCACAAGAGATTAATAATACAAAAATCAACAAATCTGAATTAAAAAATGCACCATAATCATCCAGAAATCTTTTTCTGGTTGATAAAATAACTGTCGCGTTTTTTGCGTGTGAACGGCATCAATTGGACTGTCTGTGAAGGTACTGGGAAAGAACCAAAATAAGAAAAGATAAGAACAAGAAAGTTTAAAAAGTAATAAAAAATAGTAATAATTTAAATCAAAGATTAAATACAATATTAGATAAGTACTATTGCACATTCACTAATAAAGATTCCTTATATGACAATACTTTTTCATCATATATTTAAGTGGTTCTCAATCTTTTGATAGTCAAGGCTTACGTATAAATTTTGTGTCTCGGTCGCTGACCACCAATGAAAATTTTGCCTCTGGGTCACTATAATCAACATTATTTTTATTATGTGTGACCCCAAAAATGTATAGTTTTAATAGAGCATTATATAGTAAAATGCTCATTCTAACATAATCTAGCGATTGAAATAAAACATTATCATAAAATTAATGAAATTCTTTCATTTGCATGTTTTTAAATAAAAAACCATATAAAGTTTAGGCTTTGGTTGCGGACCACCAGTAAAAGACAGCAAACAACCAGTGGTCCACGGACCACAGGTTCAAAACCTCTGATGTATTCGATATAGAAATAATCATTCTGTCAATTAACGCAATCAAATGAAAATAATATTACTGCTACTAGAGCTATAACAATTAAATCTAAGGGTCTGAATATGAGTAAATAGCATCGCAAAATCAACATACAAATTAAGTCAAATTGAATTAAAATTAAGATAAAATACATTCAGTAATCATTCAAAAACAAGGATCAATAATAAAAACAGTACCTCGCAAACTTGACTATCCCTTCACAAAGACCAACATGCCTAATCTTTGTATCAATCCCAACATCACTCGGATGATAATACAGTATCCTCTGTTCCTCTTGCCCTTCTTTTGGACCAAACGTCGAATTGAAAACAAAGAAATTGACTAGTCCAACGGAATTCCCCTTTAAAGCCATTTACTATATTA
Organism: Oconnorella tubifera; assembly: GCA_034700105.1. Taxonomy (NCBI): domain Eukaryota; kingdom Metazoa; phylum Annelida; class Clitellata; order Enchytraeida; family Enchytraeidae; genus Oconnorella; species Oconnorella tubifera. Next base: position 3,409 of record JAQIXG010003335.1, read on the forward strand.
AAACTTTCAATGAAAAGTACAACTTGATGACTTTATACGTTTTGCAAGAAGATTTCTAAGTACTGACTAGTGTCAAATTAAAACAAAAGTTCAAGTTCAATATTTGTATGAACTCTTAAATGCCTATAGACTTTAAAATATTCATTATAAATATTATATCTAGCGTTATGATATAGTACTCGGTAATGCTCTTTATTATATTCCCAAATTTATGGTCTCATTTATGGTCCACAATTTTATAAAGTATTTATAAAGGGAGTTGTCTCCTTTCATTCTAATTAATTTAACGTTCTAATTAATTAATTAATTAATCTATTTAATAATTTATTAATTTATTTATATTAATAACTTTTTCACGTCGTTTACTTTTTAAAATCCACAATCATTAAAACCACGAGATATTCGTCAAACATTTTTTTGGAAAAGCGGTGAGTCCAGAGACCCATTCAATTATCATTTAAATTCAATTAGATCAAAATCAAACATCCAGTAAGCTTAAAATATTCTCAAAATTATATCGATTCACAGAAATTTGATTTTTATAAGAAAAGTTCGGTAGGATACTAAGGATAGAGTCGATTTAATTTAATCAATTCAATACTCATCGACATTAATAAGTTAGAGAAGCATTATGCATCACAATTATAGTAAGATTATAATTTGCCAGTAGCGAAGCAACGAAAATCATTTTTATATCGCGAGGTTCTACAGCGACAACGACAACAACCAGAAATAGGCCTACTTACTTTATCTTAATCTGTACATTTTTTAGCTGTTTTATCCCAATCCTCATCTTGCAATTGTCTGTTTTTTGATACATTCTTTGTGTTGAAAGTGAAATAAGATGTTTTATAATTAAGAGCCATGCCATAAACTCTGGGTTGTGGTAAGTTTAGTGTAGGGTAGAACTTGGCAACTTTGAACTGTTTGCAACGGGCACTTGTTGGTCAAAGAGTTCAATAGAGATCATTGATTACACTAGTAACTAACTTTATATCAACTTTTAGCTTTATTTCTTTAACTTTTAAAAGTTGTGTGACATTAAGCTGCAACAAAGAGGCATTTTTATGAGGGATAATCAGGGGAGAGGGTCTTAAATATTTTCTTTCTTGTAGGTCTACTTGATCAATATCGTATTACATTTTACATATTGCATTATACACTAGTGAACTATCCCGTGTCATGCACGGGATAGTTCACTAGTGTACTCATGGTGTATATACTGCATGAGTAAAAGTTATCTAAATTTCAAATTGTATGTTATAATGTATCTTAGTTTTGTTTTAATTTAACAATTTATTTCGCAGCTTATTTATATCCTAAAAAATTGATTTATCCTAAGCGTATAACGATCTGCTTTATCAAATGACTAGTCTTCACAATATACAGAATTCAGTAACAGCTATTCAATGTTCAAGGTTTAGACTCTAACCGTTTTAATCTATTAAACATTACGGCTAGTCTATTGCCAATGCCCATTATGCCCCCCCCCCCCGCTCATGTCTGGACTTTAACCGTTACGCACATCCAGATATCAGACAGAACAGGGAAACCACTTAGCAGAATTTTACATATTATATACAATATACATATTAAATATACAAATATTACATATAGACGTGCTTTGATCTATGAAGAAAAGTATGTGAATTGAACACAATGATAACATCGACACCAAAGGCTTCAACACTGACCAGGCGACCATCACTAAAAGATTTTGATGAACAGATTAAACAGTTAAAACTGGAAGGAAATAGACTCATGAAATCTGCATCAAGTCAAAATTGTAATGGTATGATTGTCTTTCTTAGCATGTGTTGTCAAGTTTGATAACATATTTAAATTTATTTTAAAGTATGTAATAAAATTAGCATGCATTTTTCATTGTATTATTAGGGAATTAAACACATGTATCAGTAAAGTGTATTATTTAATAAAAAAGTTATCACATGAAAATTAATGGTACAAAAATTTAAACCCTTCAAATTTTTTTGTATGCGCTACTTTGGAAAAGTTCCAACCTTATTGTTAGCTTTATTAATAGGCATAATTATCTTGAAATTTATGTATTACACTACTGCAATATATAAAATGCAGGAATGCAATATATATTTAAACTGAACTTTATGGGAAAATTTCTTACAGGAAATAACACTTATAGTACTTTATGTAAATTTAATAATGATTGAAGTAATATTTTTATTGAAATTTCTGTGTCTAGATCAACTGAATAATTATCAGTCAGTTCAATCATATTCAATCAAGGTAATTATTTATTTTTTAATTCCTGATAATTTTTATAGTAGCTTTTTATTTTTTTATTTTTAATAGAAATAGTAAACAGTTCACAGAATCGGATAAATTTAGATTAATTAACAGATTTCTATTTCAAGTGCTTTTATTATTGATTTAATTAAGTAGTAGAAACTGTGCATGATCTTTCACAATGGTTTTTAAAATTGAAAAAATTGATGAAACTTCAAAAATTCAAAAGTCTTTTTTTTTCTTTTTTATAGCGGTTGTGCTCTGCTAAATAATCATTTACTTGATTATTTCGTAAAGGATAGAGCCATTTTGAACATTTGCCATTTATTATAATTATCAGCAAAAGAGCTACGTCATTATCGACATTAAGATTGTAAACAAATTAAATAAATTAAAAATATATTTATATGATCATTTGTATTCATTGTTTTGTTCAATATTATTTTTACAGAAGAAGCAAGCTGATGTACCTTTTACAAACGAGGAATATTCAGCATTGATTGATATTACATCGGAAGATAATGCTAGTGATGAAATAAGGTTAAAATACTTTCACATATTTAATTATTTTATTACATGGAGCAAAGTGCTAAAGGCTACTATATATAATTTGTTATTCGTTATAACTATTTAGAATTTGTTATTTGATACTGTTCTTTTACATTAAAATAATATAAATAATAAATGAGATTACATTTGATAATTTGATAAAAATTACATTATTCTTCTTCAACTATATTAATGGATTTTCTGTATCGATTTCAAAAACATCTCTACTTATGACAAATATATTGCATTTAGCAAGATAATGCTATTTGTAGACATATTCATCTACAAGTATATACATTGGCTTGATCTCATAATCTTTGCAGAAGACTAATTATCATTTAGTTTTAGTTTCAACACATCCAGTTCACAACATTGAAGTCGTTTTTGACTTTCTCTTCTTAAGATTGAACATTGATGTTATATTATTTAATCGCTGTCCTAATACATGTTATTTTTTGCTGAACTTCTGTACAGCAAATTTATATATATATAGATATAATGGGTTTATTTGATTGATCACTTTTTAAAGGTCACAATTGGAAGCCCAGGCAAGGGCTGCAGAGTCTTTAACAAGATCAGGCTTGGGAAAAGCCTCGCTGAAATCAGAAAAGTCTTACGGTTTATCTCCTACGAATGATTTATCTAGAAGCAATGTTGCAGCATTTACTTCATCATCTTTATTTGATGCTGAAAAGATCTGCACACATCAGATGAATAACAACAGTGATTCACAAAGGTATTGTAATTTAATTCAGTTAATTGTTCAGTTAATAGTATAAAGTAAAATGTCAATTTTGATCATTTGTGAAATTAAGATTTTAATATTTTAAAATATAATTTTGTATAAATGTGTGAATATATGAAAATATTTAGTAACTGAGTTTTAATATTACAGACGTATTAAATTGTGAAAAATGAAATGAATTCAGTGTATACAAAATGAAAAGTAATAGATATATGCTTGGATATTTTAATATTCGATTTTGCTTATGTTACATGGATATTCTATAATCACATTTGCGAATCAGAAGGTATAAATACTAATGATGCTATAATCGGTGCAATATAAATTCATTTAAAATTCAACAATCTACTGTAAATATTGATAAATTTCTCCTTTTCTGTGTTTAGGATCAAGTCAGAGTGTGATGCATGCAGAGAAATCAAAGATCTTCAAATCAAGTTCAACTATGTTAGTCTAATGAATATTGTTTAATATATAACAAAATGTAATGATTTGTATTATTTAAGAAAAATTAAAAAGAAAAAGATTATCCCCTTAAGTCTTGCAGATTTGTTGTTTTAAAGATTTGTTCTTGAAATTTGAAGATTTGTGGTATGGTTTAGAGTTAGGATTAGGTTAGGAATGATTATTTCATTGCCTTTACTTCCGAGACTATGTTATATCATTATTAATTTAATAATTACTATTATTATATTATTATTAATTTAATTTAATTATTATTTATATTATATAAGGCTGTTGAAGAAGCAGACGATGAAAAAGAACACTTGCAAAGATCTGTCGATGAATTACAAAGTCAATTGCAAATAGTTGTGACAGCAAAAGAATCTTTAATAAAAATACGGTTAATTTTTAATTCTATAATATTGTTGAATTTTTATTTAATAAATTATTTAAATAATTAATATGAATAATTATATAATAATTAATGTAAGATTTTTTAGTCTAAATTCATCTAAATTTTAGTTGCTTTGTAGAAAAGACGTACAATTTTACAACAGATGCTTAATAGTATAAATAATGTGCTATTTTAATTATTGTTTAATGAAATTAGATCCTTAAGTGCTATAATGCACTTTTTTGCTATTAATTTATCTATAAATCATCAATTCATTGTTGTTAGTGAAAGAGAGGCTCAAGAAAAAGACGATTTATTAAAAAAATTGAAAAATAAATGTGATCAACTTGAGCAGGCTAATAGATTACACGAAAAGGTATGATCAAAATTATGATAAATTACTATCAAGATTATCATCAAAATTATCATCATATTACTAAACTTTGTGTCTGACAATTAGTTTCCAATTGTCAAATTATTATAGAACTTTATTTAGTTATTGAGTTATTGAAGAACTTTATTTTGCAATTAACAATTTATGCTTCTAATGTTATTAATAATCTAATATTATTAATTAACAATTTATATTTTATAGTAAAATGTATATATTTTGTTATTTGATATGAAATTGAGCAAACTTATGATAGTATTAGCATTATTAATCTAATTATTCTAATCTATATTAAATCTAAATCATTTATTCTAAATATAATTAATTTACAAAGATCACATTCAATGTTTACTCTATATGTTTTATATCTTTATTTCAATATTAGACTTTGCTTGAAGTCAATGAAAAAGTAGATTCCCAGCAAAGAGAGCGACGTTTGATATCATCATATCTAGACCAGGTTAAAGGTCGCATACAGGAGCAGGAAGGCAGACTAAATGTGACATACTACAACGGCGTGTCCGTCGTAAATCATGACACGCTGTCACTTATCAGATGTATAGACAGATGCATTGAAGTGATGAGTGATGATAGACAAAGGAAGGGTGAAAAAATTGAAAAGGTTTGTTGTTAAATCATTTATTTATTTAAATAATAGCGTTGATTTTATTTTTTAATTAAGGTAAAGGAATTTTTGAAATATTGGATTAATGTGATATTGTTTCAAATATGAATTGGTGAAATTTATTTAGAAAGTTGCAGAGTCTAGAAATTTTATCATGGATAAGTTACTTAGGTGACTAGATTAGTTATGATTTTTTTCTTTTTTGGTTTTCCTATTTACGTCTTTCTTTGTCTTTTAAATTGTATGAAATATTGTGCAAATAAATACTACTACTACTACTGGTAATAAATGTTTTGATATTTATTAGAATTTGATTGATTAATCAATTAATGATTCATAAATCAATGATTGATTGATTGCTGGTTTAACCGATGATGCAGTTAATGGCTCAGTTGTCTGCAGAAAATATAAAGTTTGCTGAAAAAGAAATGGCAATGAAAAAAGATCACACTAAAAGGTTCATTTTTTTAATTATTATTTTTAACCTTTATTATTGTGTACTATAAAGTATAAATTTAATATAACATAAAGTATACAGAATTTTGTCTTATTTATATTTAATCTTGACTGATTTTTACTTTTTTAGAGCGTGTAGTCTCATTCAAATGTCAGCTATTTTATACCTCATGCTCAATTTAATTCTTATAATTGATTAAAAAAAATTGTAATTGACTTTTATGCAACCGGTTTTATACTAACCCTAACCATGCCTTCAATATAATGCATAAAATTTATTAAATATATTCTCAATACCATTCAGAAAATTGTTTATCAACAATATATATGATAAACTTTCTCAACTTTCTGACTCTTCACTACTCTCTTGCTATTCTTTATAACCTACAGGTTGATTACTTTCTCATTCTTGAATCAAATCATATCAATCTTTATCACAAATCAAATTATTTTGGTTGCTGTGTTATTATACAGTTTTATTAGGTAAAATCATGTGTTAAGTACCACAGTTTGCAGTATATCATAAATGATTTTTTTGTGCTGATCTTAAATAAGAAATACAGGTACTGAAATACTTTAATAAGAGATTAAAGTTCTTATTTACGCATTTGTTGGATTTACTAAATGTCTCAGTTTACTGATAATATAAATTAGCATCCACTTATTTTCAATGAGAACTAATCTTACAGATTAGAGGAAACGTGTAAAGATTACGATGAAAGACTTGTTGATACAGTCAAGTCAGCGAATGATAAAATATCACAACTAAATATCCAGTTATCTAATCTTAGGTTTGGATAATAACATTCTTTATTTAGCTCTGTTTTTTACATGGCTGTTCACACAATTTAAATAAATTTAGAATTAAATCCTCATAGTTTTTTATATTTATATAGATTATTTTGTTGTATAGTATTAGCTAGATTATAATTATATAGTTCTAGGTATATTTTATTGAGATTGCAACTATTTAGATTAAATACACATAATAATGTACTATGAAATTCCTAGCTTTGCTTAAGATGCTAGTGTCTGCCATTAGGTTTATATTAATTTTGATGGCAACTATTATTGAGTATCCATTTTGTTGACTGGAATAAAAACAAAGAACTCGAACTTTTGCTGGTTGTTATAGATATATATTGATTATTTTACATTTATTTTTAAAGCTTTAATTATAGAAGTAATTATTGATTTGACAGCAAAACTTGTGACCGTAATTCAAAATTAAGATCTTTTTCACTTGATTTCACATGATTGTTTTATTAATAACTTTTTGCTCGTTTTGAAGCGAGCGAATGAATGTTGAATTGAAAATGAAGTCTTGCAGTATATCAGATCTTGAACATCAACTAAAGAATATTAAAGAAGAACGAGCTAATGAAAGAAATCGATGGATTCAAGAGGTGAATTTATCGTATAACTTTATTTAATGTTATAAAACAAGAACTGTATCATAAATATGTATAAATGAATTACGTTTTCAATTATAAAATATATATATGCAAATTTTTCTGTCAATAATTGAAGTTTCTTAATTTGCTGCCAATATTAGGATTTGTTCATGAATCATCCTTCTGTCTCCTTTTAAGATAAAATTAAGTTGGCATAATTTATCAACAGATTAGGCATAATGTCCATTTGACGCTGCTTAAAGAACATGTAACTTAATTTGTGAAATAAGTTTAAATGTCGTGGTTATCTAATCTACAATTAAGAGTATTATTATTTTACCTGAAAGGTCACGGATTTGATTCCTAGTATTACTTGCTATAATTAATTTGTCTTCTGCACCTTTTATCCAAATGCGTTTTTAGTCAGCTAGATATTTTACATCTGTGAAAGTGATAATTTAGATGTAATAAAGACTTTAATTATATATACCTGATCGATAATCAGTATATTATAAAAACAAGTTTTGCATAAAGTGATAATTTAGACTTTATGTAAACTCGTATTTATTTATTGATTATTATTTATAATAATCAGTAATTATTTACTGATTATCAATGACATATAAATAAAATTAAAGACTTTATTACAGTTTTTTAATATTGTACTTGTATTAATCCAGTCTTCAGTTTTACGTGATTTACACGACTCTAATGTCGCTGAGTTGACACAACTACGACAGAAAACAGAAATGTTTGTGCAAAAAGAGATAGAGTTAAACGATAGCATTACAAACAATGTTAGAATAATTGAAGATTTGAAGCTAAAACTCAATGTTGCGAAACAGGAAGTGGATATACAGTCGCAGGAACTGGTTAGCTTTGTTTTGAGTAGATAAAATTATTGAATTGAATAAATTTAGGAACTGTTAAACGGCTAATAAAAGTTACTGGTATTGCAATTATGTTGATTAGACTTCTTGTAAATTTTATACGGGTTATTAGGTATATTGATAAGCTCAATGGCTATTTTACTTTTAATTACATCAGGTTCAAAGTGTAATGGAATTAAAATATGTAGATTATGATCATTTTAATTTATTTAGAATAAAAGGTATTAGTGATAGGTTAAGTAAAAATGGTAAAATAACTTAATATTTGCAGTCTTATCTCGATGTTAATTCAAAAACACTTTGACTATTTAATATATTAAACTCGTGGCATTAATATAATCAATAGTGATATTTGATCATTTGTTTGTATTGATATATAAATCTTTAATGTCACTTTAAGCAAATTAGCATTTATAAAAGAAAGCTTTATAAGAGTCAATAGTTATTTTTTATATAAGAGTCAATATTTGACTCTTGACTCTTTGAATTACTTTCAAATATTTTGAATGCTTTTTTTGTAGCTATTTTATGATACAATCAATACTTTATAAATATTAAACTCGGATATATTTTCTGCTTCTATTTAGGCTGTCGACACAAATACTGAGCATAAATTAGAACGCCACGCTCAGGCATTAATGCTTCAACTGTCAAACATAAATAAAAAATGTCAAGATTTAAATACAGACATCGAAATTAGCAAAACCCAGTATACAGCCCTACAGGAAAAGCATTCAAAGCTTGAAAATGATCACGAAATTGCGCTTCGACAAATCGAAATGTCATCATTAAATATTAACCATTTAAATTCTCTTGTTTCTGATCGATCTAATGAAATAGTTCGCGTTACAGAAGAAAGAAATTTATCTGCAAAAACATCGGAATCTCAGCTCGAAGAGTTGAAAAAATTACGAGCAACAAATGAAAATTTATTGATTAAACTCGACGAAAACGAAAAGGAGTTTAATTCATTGAAAAATGAACATGATAAATTTAGATTAAGCTTGGATGCAAGTAATGTGGAGTATGTAGAAAATAAAAGAGAACGAGATGAATTAAATGAAAAACTTTCAGAAAAAACAGCGGCATTGCAAAAGGCTAGATCTGAGATAAATAATCAACAGCTCGAAGTTGAAAATTTTAAATCGCAGATAGTTACAAAGGAGAAAGTGATTTTTGAGAAAATTTGTGAGATAGAAAGAAAGCAACTTGAGGCGGAAAGTTTAATGAAAGAAAAAGTTGTTTTTGAGAGAGAAATGCGAGAGGAAAGAAGTAAAATCAAGACTTTGAATGCTGAAATTGATGGATTGAAGAAAAGTTTGAAAGATAAGGAGGAAAATTTTAAAAGAGAAATGAATCAGATATCAGAGGAATGCAAAAGTGTGTAATTTTGTGTCTGTTTATTTGTCTTGGTGTTTTTCTATTAATATTTCCCTTTATCATTCTATTTATTTGTCTTGATTTGCTGGCTTCAAATTTAATGCTCTAACCCTTCGCTAATGAGCCGCGACATCTTGATATATGGTTTGATTTTTGTGCGATATTTTAATGTACATTTTATTTTTTTAAATTTGAGATTCAATTAAAAAAATATACTAGAATCGATTTAATAGCATAATGAAAGTGTTTAACTTAGAATTTACTTTATCCAGAATGTAATGTTGTTCATTAACAAGTTCTTTAATCATAAAAATTATTATTTAATTAAACTTTACATTTACATATAGCTGCAGTTCAAGATTTGAAACTATCAAAAAAAGCCCTTAAAGTACACGATCGAGTTGATAATAAAGGCAAGTACTGTCAATAGAATTTTATTACTTTAGCTTAATTTTATAGAGATGAGATTAAGACTTTCATATACAGAGCCATTAATCAAAGAATCTTCAATTCCTCATACATTACAATCTCATTTCAATTAGACTTGGAATTTGTGCACTATTTTACATCGGCTACGATGACTGTTAAATAAATATGATGAAAATTGTACTGATATTAGGCTTTCTTTAATTTCGCTTATGATTATTAGTGCTATTTTGTTATATTCAATACTAAATTTTAAAATATCTGAGTTTATTTATTATCATTCTGTTTTAATTTAAAGGAAAATGTTATTTCTGTGTAGCCATACTATGTCCGTATTTAGTAAGCATTTATGCATTACAGCGTTATGATATTATTATGGATATTGCTTGAAATGAAATGTACTAAAACGACTTATACAACTATGTATGCTATTAAATATTTATTGTTTCTATTTATTGCAGCCGTTGAAGTTGCAAGTAAAATGCAGCAAGAAGTTACAACTCAGCGACAAGAGAATGATTCACTAAACTCAAGAATTAGGCAACTGGAATATCTACTAGAAACTTGTAAAAAGGTGAATTATTTCATTTTCTAAACAATCATTTTTATTTATTATGTTTATAATCAAGAAATGTTAACAAGATTTCTTGTCTCCTGTTTTATTTTCCTGTATTAATCTCTTTAGTAACTAAATCATTACTAAAACTGTAATTTGTTGTTACAAAATGATAGCGTTTTAAATTGAGCTTTGGCTTCAATTAAAATGTTTTTAAAATTTGGGAAATGTAGGAAAAAGAAGTATCGGAAGAAAGAAATAAAAACTTATCTGATCGTTTATTGGACGCTGAAGGGCAGAGACTAAAGCTAGCGGATGATTGGCACAGCTGTGCAGCTAAGTACAAGCAGCTGCTTGCCCAGCTTAGGCAGTTAGAGTCAGCTGTTGAACAGGCATGAAGCATTGCATTGTCTTATTTTGATTATCTTTATTAATTTTACTAGTTACCACTGATTTGAGACTTTTTTTTCTTAATTGCATTGAAAGTTTATTTAAGTGTAATAATATAATATATAATTATATAATTATAATTATAATATATATAGTTATATAATAAGTTCGTAATGTGATTAAGTTTTGTGTAATTTATTACCGGTTTCTCAGTATTTATTTTTTAATTTAGGTATAATATATTTTTTTCTAATTTTTGTGATGTCGTAGGTAACTGTAAAGCAATTAGAAGCCGAGTCAGTGGCAGAACAATACGCACAAGATATTATTAAACTTAAACTCAAACATCAGTTTGAACTCAAGGTCTTGTACTTGTTAATAAATAAAATATCATTATCTCTGAAATTTGTACACTAATCCTAAATGTGTTCTGAATGTTTCTTGATTTCTTATTCTGATTCTGTGTCATAAATTACTGATTCATCGTTGTAAATTCAGTCAATCTATTTGTTATTGTGTAAGTTAAAGTGAAGTTGACTCAATTACATAGCGTGAAATAGTATATGAATCATAATTCAGAAACATTTAGTTCAATTCTTTCTTAATAGTTTAAATTCTGTTCATACCAAGAAAATCGAGTAGCAGCTCTGTCTTTTTAAGAAATGAACTAATATATTTATACAGTTAATAGTATATAGCAATATTCATAATATAGTATATCGTAATATCAGTATATAGAAATTTTCATAATATCTTATTGATTTCAAAAATTAATGCTAATAGAAAGTAATTAGTAAAAGAAGGGACGCAAGCTAGGGCCAATGATTCCTTCAACTAACACTACTACCCCCCCGCC
>JAQIXG010003336.1:0-15168 GCA_034700105.1 Oconnorella tubifera
TATCTCATTGGTTGATTATGATACCGATGTTTGATAATTTTATGAGAAAAAGTTGAATCGTACTGAAGTCAATTTTTGTGTACATCAGCCCTCACAGGCCAATCAATGCTGTAACACTTTACGTTAACTTAATAAACTTGACTGAAAGTTGAAAAGTTTTCTTATTTTTAAAATACCTGTTCGACTCGCAGATCCCAGTCGCCGAATACTTTGCGGCCACGAAAATATTTTTTCCTGCATAAAAATTAAATCTTTAATGTTTTTATAAAATTCAAATCTAGTTGAATAATACTGTATAACGTTTATATAAACAGAGATAGCTAAATACATAAACACTTTGAAATTCAATGAAGTAAAAATTTCACGTGTTAGTTAAAAGTTTTTATTTTAACTAAAGGGGCAAAATATCTTCAAGTTAAAAACATTCAATTGCTGCAAAGTATCATTTTAACACCTGAAAAAATGAATACACACTATAGATAAATCAAATGTCTGTCACATCTGCATAGTTTTTTAAATCGCAAATATAGCACACTGATATGTTTCTGATGTAAAATTATTACTAACAAGTTACTTATTTGTACATTTACTTTATGAATAAAGGAATATAATGCTCATTATCACCATTTAATGACTAAAGAACCATCATTTGATCATGGATCAATAATCATTTTTATTTCAATATTTTTCGTTATAGACGAATTTATTAAGCAACCATGTCTCATTCTTTCTCCGAATCTAATCATGACTGATCTGCTCGCTAGTATAATAAGACCTGAACTGGACGATAGAGCTTCATAAACTAATCTTACTGGATCTAATCGACTGATATCCAGCTCGTGCTGAAACTAATCGCTGAGTAAATCGCATTGCTTCACTGTAGTGAATTAAACGCAGAATACCGCTTTATATAAACCCTGATTCACTTTAAATGCCATTATTCTCAAGAAATATTAACTTGGAAAACACGGAGGCCCACGTAAAATCAACTCAAGAATAATGCTTTTATCAGCATTGTTACAATTTTACATATACTTTGCGATTTTAAATCAAAGTCTGATAGAAAAAAGAGTTGAATTAAACCTTCATAATCCTGTTTTCACTAATATAGACCCGACAACTATTAAACTAATTAAAATGACTAATAAAATTATTCAATACATTTTAGGTATACCATGATGCTCATTGCATAAAACTAACCTAACAGCGCAATAACAAAACCATTACCACTTACCAATCGGTATGTCTATCATCGATGACAAGAATAACTTTGCATTTATCCTTATTGATGAGCACCTTCTGAGCTGTCGTCGTGTGCGCTAGAATGTTCTTCGTAATTCCCTGAACGCTCGAAAACGACGGAAAACTTGGCGCGCTAGGAATGCTAATCTTCTTCCCCGTCCCTCCGCCGATGTTGAGCCGTTGAACGGAGTCCTGGTCGTCGCCCAGTCGGTCGCTGTAGAGATCGTCCGAACTGAAGCGACGACGGAGGTAGTTCATGCCCGTGGAGAGGTTGTCGCGGAACGACGTCGCCATTCCGACGGCCGTCGCCCAGAGATCGTCGCGTAGGACGACAAACTCCAGCGAGGAAGACTGGATCTTGAGACTGTCTGGGATGGGGGGGGGGGGGTTAGTTTGTATTTTTATGATTGATAACTTTGTAGTAAGTACTAGGCGTGTATAGAGAAGAGAAGTGAAAAAACTCAGGATTTATTGACTGAAATATAAAGAAATTGCAAATAAATAATTTAGGAATAAAATACGCGACTCATAAGGGAAATATTAGACACGTAAAAAGTGTTAAAGAAATGCGTGTGACGTTTGTGGCAAAACATAATTACTACAGTTTATATTTTAAATTCAAATTCGCTGCGGACATAAATTATACATCAGCACTGGAAAATGAATGATAAAACTAAACAAATATCAGGTAATGAATAAGTGCAAGCTTTAACATCTATGCTATAAAGTAAACAATAAAATCTAAACATTGCATAAAATATACAATATAATTATCATAGATAGTTCAAGTTTGCATATCTTTACCGAATTTTACTAGATCTTAAATTGACAGTGTCTTTAGTTAAAGCAATTCCATGTTAACAACAGTAACTGTAAGTAAGGCAGAATCTCAGCAATTACTTTTTAAGCGATATCACGTTAACACTGCAGTTAAATAGTAAATATACTATACTTAACCCACATAACGTTACCGACTAAAAATACCAAATCCCGCATCAATTGCACTTCGCTTTAGATCAATTCATTTGACAAAATAACAATAACATTCAATTTCGCTCGCTAAACTGTGAAACCTCTAAGAATCGAGTCAGTAATTTATCGCTACGTCCGGGGTACGTATACTGCGAAGGACGTCAAGGCGTAACGATTTACTCTTTAACTAGGAATCGCCGATCAATAGTTTGGACGCATTGGGACGCGGTGCGACGTTTCGCCGCGGCGGTTTGCTTATCGAACGCCGGGATATTAGGCAATCAAGTCGGTCAAGCAGTAAGGTCGACGCTCTAAAGTCACATTTATGCCAACAATTCTCGAAGATTATAACTCTATATCAGCGTCATCGGATAGTTTTATTGAGGAGAAGGGCTTTTCAGGTTTTTTGTAGTTTGACTGGAACTACAGGTTTCTAAAGTATAAAGGTATTTATTTTTAAAAGATAAGTTATGTTTTTTGGTGAAACGTTAATCATTATCTGAAACTTTTACTAATTGCATTTGAGAGCAAATATTTGTTACATAGGTCATAGGAACAACAAGTATATAATAAATAGTAGTAAATAATTCCGTATAGTGTAATAATAATCAATCTTTTTTATTACAGTGTACACAGCGTGTTGCTTGTATGTCAAATAACAAAAATAAGATATCAAATGTTACTATATTAAAAATACGATAAAATATATAACAAATAGACTAATAAATTCTTAAAGTTAATAAATTGTAATAAATCGATTCAATTACGAAACAATTGAAACTTTTATATCAACTTTTGTTAAATTTCTAGCAAAAATTTAAATCACAATTATATTAATAACAAGATCGTATTATTGATGATCATCGTAATTTTTTATCACATGAAGTTTTTGACAAATTAAAAAGAATCATTGCGTTTAATTGCGCGCGCAATGCATCAAAGATTGATAATATAATCTGGCAGATTTGATCATTCGAGGATAAACTTTGAATGTTGGCGCTACACTCTGAGACAGCGTGACGCCGCGAGAATGTCTGAATCGAAAATATCGATTCACAAGAAGAGTTACGACCAGAAGCCAACGAAGAAGAGATTTTATTCGATGCAATAGCGACTGAGACAAAGACGAGAGCAGAGAGTAGAGATAACGCGAGAGTTTTCTTTTCTTGCGCTCCATCAATTTATCAAACAAAGCGAATAACAGAAAACAATAACATTAAAACTATCGACTTAGATATTTTGTGGCTAACCAGTAAAGGGAGGAGGGGGTGCTGTTTTAAAATGCTGAATTCAGGGTAGTTTCCCATGAACTGATAGCAGTAATTCAATAGAATATACTAGAAATAAAGTTCTATGTAAGACAAAGCGACTATGAGTAATTAATGCTAATGTTTAAATATTTGTTTTTTAATATAAATACAATATAATAATGCAATAAAAACAATATGTATTTTATTTATATAATTTTTTTTAAATTTTGTTGAAATCTAAGCAGTTTGTAAACTTTTGTTGAAAAAAAGACATTATTGTTTAAAGTCAATATAGTCCACATGGTATACATTAAAGATCATAGATTAACCAACTATTATTATCAATATGTGAATTATTTCATAAAATAAACGTTTGCTCATTTCTCTTATGTTTGCCATTTAATCAATAAAAGAAATCGATGACATTTTAGGAGACAAGTCCTATGACTAAATATTACCATGATCAGTCCGATTGCGCGTAATAAAACTGACAGAGATATATCTTCAATACAATAAAGGGAACTATGATTTATACGAGTAGTTCCAACAAATCGTGAGCACTATTGCAAATCAAGAAAAATATCTCGATTACAATATGAAAAAACTACAACTGTAGCGAATTTACGAAGAATACGCGATAGTGTCACAGATAGCGTGCAGTTTTCTAGATTCTATAGATTATGTAATAAGAAAAATCAGACGATAGAGAAAAAAGTAACAAACTTGAAAACAAGTTGTTTGCAGTCACGTGATATTTACCGAGCTAGAAGCTGATGTTACAAATTATTTGTGGGCGGCTGATCGAGAATTGTGTGATAGAAAGAAAGCATTCATTATTAAGATAATGCAAATTATTAATCATAGTAGCAGAGTGATAATTTATTGTAGCTATACATTATTACGATCATGTCTTTTTTAAATTTAGTCTTTTTAGACAGTATAGACATTCCATATTACGAAATGGCAAATATTTTTATGTATGAACAATTGTAGCATTATTAACATTTATTAATTGTATTTTTATATATGTTGATGTTTGAAGTTAAAATCAATAAATCAAATCAGAAGAATAAAAACATACTATGCAGGAAGATATGGCCTACATATTAAAAACATTTCGGTCTTCAAATACAACTATTTTAAAATAACTCCACTGAAAATAGTTTAATTACAGCGGTATGATCAATGAGAAATATTAATAGCAAATATGCCTTTATTACATTGTTACATGATCCTTCCTTTCACAATAATACACTGACTATTGACAAATGCTTCAGGCTTGGAGTGCAATGCAATATGCACTTGTATCTCAGCTCTATTTCTAAAAACAAGCACTGTGACACTTTGGCTGAATCCCAGAAACAGAATATGATGAATACTGAGAACTATGCAAGGTGACAAATTTCTTGAAGTAGAAACGTAAAAAATAACTTTTAAAAAGTAATTAATATAACACTTATTATTATTACTTAAACTTTTACGTGTGTTGACTTTATTTCTGTTATTTTTATGCTAAGTTCAAGTTCTTCAGTCGCTGCGAAAAATAATAAAAGATTTTAAATTTAATTGTTGAGAAGTTTTTTCTGCTTTCAGTATATTTCTGATTTTGATTAAAATCTGTATTTACTTCATTCGTAAATATAATAAAAATCAAAAGGAGATTACGTATGTCATATATTACAAGTAATAAAATTTCAATCTGAACAACTTTACTAAATGAGCGGATGAAGTAAAACAATACCAAGCAAAATTACCATATTCAATACTTGACTAAACTGATTACCAAAATTGATTAACACATTTATTGAAAGCTCACTGTAATGAGTGAAAGCTACTTTTCTTAACTAACATTATGTAAAGGCCATTGACCTATAACAGTGTTATCAGTGTTATTCAGAAGCAACAAAATCGCTGTAAAGACCGACCCGGGTTTATTCTATCGATCAATCATTTTCAATCATTCATTTCAATCAATACAAGTAAATTTCAATGAAAATTTCTAAGTTTACAATGATTTTGCAATATATTGCAGCACAATCTATCAAACCATAAAACTTCTTGATGCAAAATTTAAAGAATTAAATTATTGCAATAGAAGTTTATTCAGAAGTATGTATTTAGATTGTAGATTCAGAATAATAAAATTTTCAGATTTTAAATAACTACAACTTAAAAACAAGATCAATATTTTGTGCAAACTCTTGAAACAATCATTGTTAATAATTTATTCTTAAATTTATTTTCGCATATTGTCATAATTATTGTAATCCTGACAAAACTAAGCATTTATCGCTCCCAAAAAGCTAGTGCCTATGAAGTATTTAGTAGTAACATCAGTACCAATTGGCTTCTAGCAACTTTCAAAATTTAAATACTTTGACTCGATGTTTGCAGTTCACAATGCACGTGAAGTTAATTTAAACTAACAAAAACAACTCTCTAATATTAAATTAGATTTTTCCTTTCCTTCTCTCTCTTTCCTCTATGTTGTATTTTCCAACTTTTTGTTTGTTAAATGTCAGTAGTTTCAGTCAAAAATTTCAATTAGAGAGCGTGTGCCCGAATACAATCAGTCGCCAATTGCTATGCTAAGAAAATCATTGATTTACTTCTTTTCAGTCAGAAGATCTTTTCGTTTAGTCGACTTAACATGGACTGACAGATTCTGCAACTAGCAGAAACTAACATGACCTTTCTCTGCTATCACTCTTCAAGCATTAAAATACACTATAAAAATTTGAAGTGAATTAAGTTGTATTAATAAATAATATAAGAGTTTTAGAGATATAAAGGTTCGGTACCTACATTTAGGGCGACATTATTAGATATGGATAAAAAAGCTTATATGATAATTTTTCCTAATATATAGGAAGACATTTTAAAGTTCATGTAAAATTTCTAAAATTTCAACTAACGGTCTTTCCACGCTATTTGAATTTGAGCAAAATTATAAAATACCAAATACTTTCTGAATTGCCATCCCTCGCTTAAGTCACACTAGGTATTGTTCATGAATGCCTTTGTTGCTTTTCTGATACACAAGAAGGATCTTATAGTGCATGAAGTTTTGCAATTTAATTTACGGCATCAGTTCACTTATAAAATCGCAAGGGAACAGCAAGAATTGAGAAAAAACAACTTGTCAAACAAAGCACATCTGATAGAAAATGGATCCCGTGAGATCGCGTTCGGACAGTTTTCAATCGATTTATGAACAGCATTATTATTTTATCCCTTTTAGTTATTGCGGAAACATTGAAAAAGTAACTAATGTGAAATTCTATTCATTAGCTTAAAATGAAAACTTATTTGGGTGAACATCAAATTTAAATTAAATGAAGATATTACTAATTACGCCTTTAAATGACTAAATGATTTACTGTTTTAATTAATCGATATAGTCTCGGTCATGGACTCAATACGAAAGTGTTATATAGCCACGTATAGTGCCTCTTCATGTATACAGCAGTGAAGACTAAATGCAGGTTTTACAGTATAATTATACAGAGCAACTGAATCTTCAATGATTCGAGTCATTAGCATAGAGATCATCGATCATTAAATCGATTGATCGATGAATCCATCAACAAGAATTATGGCTCTAGACCTGGAAATACTTCACTGCAAAAACCTACAAGTTCTAACTTGCAGTAATATGAAGTAAAAGTCAATCTAATTAAATCTCATTTTAGTGATAAAATTACAACGTAAAAATTTGCCAAAATTATAAAATGTTTTAAAAAGTACTTGAGGGTATTTTAAATTTTGAGTGAGTAATTTTAATATTTAAAAACATTTTTTTATAAACCAAGATAGTATAGTGAAATAGATCATATTACTGTAATGTGTATAGTAAAATATACAGAAACCGTACTTTATATCTTAGATGCATTGAATATATTGTAATTGCTCATAAAAGCATTTATAATTACAAAATGATAATTTAGTGATATATTTACAATTTACTTACTTGAAGTTTGATGATTTAGAGACTCTGATCAATCCAATGAAAGACTATTGTTGGCCTATAGTTGGCATATATTCGTTTGCAACTGAATCTTATTGTGGTGATTTATTCAACATTTTAAGCGTCATTACAAAGAGCCACGTTATTAACTTGATGTTAAATGAGTCAAATTAAAATCATGCCATTGTCATCATGGTATCTTTTAACTTCAAAATAACTCTAAACTTTAAAAAGTAATTATGCCTAATTTCGTATAATAAGCTAAATTCTAAATTTAAATTCTCAATATTTTCAGAGCATATAACTTCACTTATTGTATTGCACTGACTTCTAATGTAGTATAATTATTTAAACGGATGCTATAAAACAAACCAATCGATAAAAGAGAATCCCTAAACGAATATCTATTGAAATAAGCTTATTATATTGACATATTGCTGCTGTTTTTACATTTTCGAAGGAGATCCTCGCGTTAACGCGACAGGAGTGGAGACTCACTACAACAAGACTTCAGTGTCGTGAACTTGCCTAATATGAACACTTTGCTCTCTATCAGAAACTAATAATAGACATTTGAGTCTACATGCATGCATTAAATGTATTTTAAGGGAGAAGGGGGAGGATAAAATGTATCAAACGGAAGGGGAAGAGATTAAAAAATTATCGGATCCACTTTCAGTTTAAAAATCTTAATTACAGAATCAATCAATAATAGAAATTTTGAAACAATCTTAAATTTCAATACTATATCTTTTTGTAATCAGCATATTTAATATTTATCTAATACTAATTTTTGATGAGCTATGAATACGCACGTCTTCGTATGAGAATCGCTTATTGAGCACCAATTGATGATAGCAAATTTTCAGTGAAAGCAAAACACAATCAAAGTGGCTCCGCTATGCGAACAGATCAATACAAGTGAAAACTCAATCCACAGCAGCTGAGGGATTATTGATAGTAGCTGAGACTTCTGCTTAGCCCATTGGGCGCAAGGGAATTCGGTCAGCAGCTGATTTGATTGACAGAGTAGCTGAATGGAAAAATGAAGCTATAAATAAGCAGCTATGGCGTAAACAGAAACTGAGGAGGTCTCATCGCTTTTTGACTGAAAGCCTAATTCACATCAGTGATATTTCTCAACGACATTTACGCTCAGCGAAAGCTATCGCTGAGAAAATATAAGGAAAATTAATAATAATGTGCTAAAATTGCTTGATATCTTATTTATGTTCTATTAATTCGGTGTAGGCGTATATTACAATCGATTTTTAAGGCGACTAGAATTAATGTTATAATAATATAAAGTTACTATATAATCTTTACTTTAATTTCCGCTAAAGCTACTACAAGGAAGAACATAACAAGTTGGTTAAGTTCAACGATATGTATTTCATTAGAGTTACATAACATGAGAACGACAGTGAGTATGATGTTAATACCTTCACCAAAGTACAACAAAAGTTCGCACGTAAATATCTAGAAAAATAAAACTGCGATAAGAACATATTCTATCAATTCAGACCAATAATTCATCGCATAACATTCACCGAACGAATCAGAATCGATAAAACATAAAACTATTTACAAAAATTGCAATTACGATATAAATTAGTATGTTATAATTAGATCCAATGAAACACTATATACAAAACGAAGCATTAGATTCATCAGCTGTTTACAAACATTGCGAGCTTCAAAAATGAATTGCCCTAAATGCTGTCGACAACATGATAAATCTAGTAAAACGATAATCCCACTAACTCTCTAACTTTCCATAGAGTACAATTCTGACAAATAATTATTAATTTATACAGAATATTACTAAACAATTATTAGGACTAAAAACGATTGCATTACTTGATGAAACACTTAAAACAATAAACGCGACATATACAAAATAAAGCAAGAAAATGACATTTTAAAATTATTTCGTGGAAGTTAGAACATTATGGATATATGATGTTAACATATTGTAATGCCCTACGGCGAGTTTACATGAAAAAAGTACTTAGTTAAAATTTACTGAATTACATAAACATAAGACAAAATTTTCTAAAACATCTTATAAATTTTATTGAAATAACGTCAATTTAACGACAAAGCAAAAAATCAAATTGATTACATTATAGTAAGCTTGATTAATATTCCGCAGTTTTCTCTGGTAATTTTATAAGAGTAAAGTTATGATAAAAACTAAGTTTAAATAAAGTTTAGATTGTACGCTGAATTTAAAAATATACAACATAAACTGTAGCATCCTTCGACAGACGTGGAATTACAAATATAAATTGATGCAAACAAATTAAATTTTACAATATAATCCTTTCATTTTACGCGTATTTCTATGAAACTCTCCCAGTTTTGAGATCGTACTACATTTAAATACAAAATTAAAATAATAAAGCAAAAACTCACACATTTAAGGCAAGAATTAAATGATATAAATTTCTTTGTGTTAAAATAGACCTTACAAAATATCATTGGCATACATATGTAAAAAGTTCAAGTCAATGACAGATAATAATGAACGATAAATACTGCTGCCACGTCCTTACATTAATGCTTAGCATCCGTCTACTAGAATATTTCATTTTTTGAAAGAATAAAAAACCAATAATTAGAAATTAAACTTAAGAAACAAAATTATTCAGCATAAAATCTAAGTATTCTGTAAATTATACCACTGTGTCACAGTGACAACAGATTTGTTTAAAAGAAAATATACTAGAATGAATATTACTGCTTTGGAGAGAATTAATGGACAGAAATAACAAATGCTAAACTACTGTACAAATTAAAAAATGACGGCTATATTACTATACAAATTAAAAAATTACTGTGCAAGTTTCAATATATACTAGGGTATGCCAAAAAAATTGCACAGCTAAATATAATATAAAATGGTTTTATAACTAACTGACTTAAAATGTCACAAATGAATTAAACTAAAATTCATACTCATTATTCTGAGAATACTACAATAAAATTTGATACTATTCAGCAACACAATATTTAACTATGCGACTTTTTTTAAACCAACTCTGCACAAGGTCCGAAATGGCAAAAGGCTAGATTAAAATTGATTAAAATTAAACTTGTAATCTGAAGAGAGTTTGCCATGTATTAAATTAATAAATTTAAAAGAAACTTAAAGTAAATTAAACACATTAAAACGCTTAAAAAATTGTTATTAGTAAATTTCTATCTAAACATGCTTTTGTCAATACATGTTAGTACCATAAAGTATAAAACTGAGCTTAATTTGAAATAAACTGCAAGATATTTTCAATAGCAAGTATAAATAACACTAATGTCTTTGCTAATAACAACAGAATAAATTTTGCCAATTTCTATATTGAAATAAACTATAGTAAAAAGAAATTCAGTTGCCTTCATAATTCAAAACATACTAAAGTAACATACATCTCATAAATTAGACTAAAACTACACAACATAACAATCCACAAGCACTTAATGAAGACAATAATTTATACAAAATACATAATTTAAAAATTGATATTTCAAAGTTGAGCAATTAAATTTACACAACAATCAGTAATCGACGTTATGGTTTATTAGGCTCAAAAGCAGTAAAATTTAAAACAAATTCATAACAATGGCAAACGATAAAAATCAAGGCACAAATAAATGAAATGGAATGCTCAATGAAATCATTTCATATTTGTCAAGATAGAAGTTTTCATGGAATGCTCTAGATGAAATAAATGCTCGATATTAAACGAATCCCCGCTTAAAAATAAAACTTGTCAAGACAAAAACAGATAAGTTTTACAAAGCTAAGTTACTACTATCGCACAAAATAACAAGATACTCCCAAAGGCACACAATCTAACGATATAAAATAACCATAGAAATACTGTTACATTGAAAAGAACTAAGACACTTTTTAAAATCACAAGACCACTGGAAAATTAACTAATCGCTACGCTACCTGAATGAAATCTTGTAATAATGAATCGGACGTTCCAGTATCAACTGATAACATATTAATATTATCAGACTTACATATTAAATGTTAAGTATTTATATGACATTTTAGTAAATATTTGCAAATCGTTACTTTGTTATAAATTAATCTAATTTCTGGTAACTTTTACAATTCTTTATATATTTTATTAAATTACTTCTAGATTTCATTGCACATGATCTGAACAACAACAACAACATAACTAAATCAAATCTATTATGTAATAAACAGA
This sequence comes from Oconnorella tubifera, assembly GCA_034700105.1. NCBI lineage: Eukaryota > Metazoa > Annelida > Clitellata > Enchytraeida > Enchytraeidae > Oconnorella > Oconnorella tubifera. The sequence continues at coordinate 11,655 of JAQIXG010003336.1, forward strand.
AATGAATTCAAGTTTATATTATACCGTATCACTAAATCTAAAACTTTTATTACCTATACTACCAAAAGCCAAAATCAAAAAGAATATTTAAAAACCTGAATAAAAAGCTACACAAATCTCGATATACTTAATCGTGAAAATCTGATAATTAGTAAATCAAAATCCTGCTAACAAAGACTCAAAGTAAAATCTTATTACAGCAAATTTTGTATAAAATTCAACAAGAAGTAACACTATATGCTACCAGTAAACATACAGAATATATAAAGTAAACTACTGAAGTAAAAAAAACTTAATGTCACTATTTTATTACAGTGATTATTTCAAATAGTATTTACTGGCATTGGTAAAACTATTGCTACAATTACTAAGGCACAGAAAGTAACAACCTTTACAGTAACAGCAGCAAAAGAGTAATATTTATACGACACAAATTGTCTAAATTATTTGATAGGTTATCAATCTATTGTAAGGCATAACAGCAAATTTCTCAACAACAAAATCAGCAGCGGCATACAGATTACATTAATTAAAGAATTTATAATATTATATTACAATTAAAATTCAGATAAAACTTCCATTGACAGATATCCTGTTCTAAATCCGTTTGTTCAGTTTTGAAAAAGGTAAGAAATCCAATGCTACTGTTGAGTGAACATCACAATTCTTGATTTTACTGCAAAATATTAGCAGAAAAACGATTTAGAGAAACAAAAAATAATATCAATATGCAATCAATATGTTCATATGCGATATACACAGTTAGTATAAATGTTTTCAACTGCAAGACTTTTGATAAAGTTTATTTTTAAATTTAAAATTACTCAATAATATTTATAAAAATATAAAATTAAGAAATGAAATACAAACCTGCATGAAATCAGATGCAGGCTTCAATGGAAACAATTGTAAGTTTCAGTTAACCTGAAACAAGAAACACGCAACAATTGAATTAATTAATTAATTAAGTTTTTGCTAATTAATTAATTAATTAATTAGCAAAAACTATATAAAATTTATACAATCAGATGTAAAAAGTATGAACCAACTGTAGTAGACTTATAGCAATACAAGTATTTAGAGCTTGTAACAAGACAAGATACAAATATAAGCTTTTAAGACATTTTAAATAATTAAATATTCAACGATGGCAAGAATAAATAAAGTTACACTATACAATCTTGTTTAAGTTAAAATAAAAATTCAAAATCAGTCCCCTCCTCAAAATAAAAAATAACAAAAAATATTCATGTCAACCACATGATAGAATATTCTTATCTAATAACAAAAACTATCTTAAATTGAGTTGTAGTTGTAGATAAAAAAGATAAGTGTTTATCCGATCTCACTGCGAGACATTATACGTAAACAAGTTTTAAAAATACGACATAAATAACATCACACTGCAGTGTACATAGGTCTATAGGATGTAATTTATACTTTTTATTGCTTTCTGGCAAATAATAAATGCCTTCGTGGTCTTTAAAATTAAAGCTTCTATCAAATGTTATTAAAAATCAAGCGGGTTTTTATATACTACATGATAAAGGTCAAGTTGAACACATGGTTACATCATGGGGTCTAAGAATTAGATTACAAGGCTAAAAAATGCTAAAAGTTAGGAAACTAGAACCTTGGACAAAGTACAATTTCATAATCTGAACTTTAACAGCTGTGATGCAACAGTGATCTTAAAATAATTTAACACCAGTTTTTAACTCTTATTCAAGGATGCAAAAACGATAAAAATTTCAAGAAACAACTCAATTTTTAATTTCATGCACCGTCGATTTATATATACAATTCTTATTATTTGCATGAATTATACCACATATCACAATTAGATATGAAATGGTATAATTGCACTCGCGGGTAGTGTACTACCTAAAAAATACTACTAAAAAAATGGCTGTCACAAAATAGAATAAAAAAGCAAAAAACTTGTGTGATACTGGAGTGTGTAAAAATGTGTGAATGATAAGAATATAAAAAGTGACAAACCAAAACACAAGTTGTATTTTGAGACGGTCCAATTTTATTTACCAAACCCTGTAACCTGTGTAGTTGAGACATTAGAGATCTGAATCAAGCAAAAAGAAACAAAACATAACATTATTAATCTTCATGTAATATGTGAACATTTAAATCAAAATATTCAAATGTTATATCGTTACTGAATATAGCACTAAATCATCATAGACGTATGATTTGATTCTTTATAAATAAATAAATGTTAAATAAGAATCTGTTGATAAAGATAATTTGAATAAACTGTTAAAAATCAGTTGATACAGTAAGATAATGAAAAAAAGTTAATGAATACTCCGTGATAATTAAAGCAATATTTTGTGATATAATCGAAGAAAAATTTAATGACAGAAATTAAGTCATAGATTTCATTTATTTAAAGTATAAAACTATCATTACCTATTATTAGTTTCCAAAACATCCACTTTTTTCTTCAGATGACTGTTTTCTTGAGAAACGGTTTCTACTCTAAAAACATTGCACTACATATTAGAGTTTCAATTGGGTACCGGTATATACAAAATACAATGCAATAAATTTATAAAAAAATACTTAAAAACTAATTATTTTCATTCAATTTTCAACATTGCATTAGCCACAGTAATTTTACCAGAAAGGTTACAAATATTTACCTGAAATATTGCAAATATTTTATAAGACGGTCAAGTCTTACTTTTTCTCTAAGCTTTCCAGATATTCCTTCTTTTTTCTACGACTTTCTTGAGCTGAAATCTGAAATTAAAAAGTTCACAATACATAAATTAAAAAGTAACACTACTTTGTAATTTTTATAATACAATTTTTTATCGATAAAGACAATAATAATAACAACAATTAGACTAATTGACCATATAAATTTAGATTATCATATAATGGTCTGTTATAGTCTAGCTTCATTGTAATAAAATCTACAATGGAACAAAAATGCAATTTGTAGGGTTGCAAAAAATACTGAAAAATACTGATTAATAAATCGGGATTTACTTTGTTTTTAATTTTTCTTCTGATCTTCTTTAGGTTCTTTTCTTCTTGTTTCGAGAGTGGCAACTTTGATGGCAATGGGTAACCTTCGGCAATAAGTGTTCTCTTTTCTTCTTCGGTAAGGAATAGGGCTCCATTGGATGAAATCTTTAAGAAAAGGAAAAATTGATATTGGCTTAACATCAAATAGAATTGGTACAACAATTAGATTTTATTACAATAAATAGACTACATAGGTAACCAATTATTTATTCACAATTCAGTATACAAGATCACTGCAAATAAACTTCAATGAAACGCGCTATAAATCTTTGTACCAACTATAAAAAATAAGTTTACAAAAATTTCTGTCCGACTAATAATTCATTATTAAGCCGTGGCAAAAAGTTAAAGATTCAATCAGTGATTCAGTCTTCACACTAAATAGCCAGTGCCGGATTTAGACCTTAGGGGGCCTGAAACACTTCTGCAAAAGGAGGCCCCAAAAATTAGAAATGACAAATTT